>JANSVB020000052.1:157266-177172 GCA_025504935.2 Erythroxylum haughtii
ACATGGGCGTCTGAGAATTGTCACGGAATAAGTTAGGGATTTGAAGAAGGCATTGAGGATTGATGACGATGAGGAAGACGTAAGAGAGCCTATAGTCTTTGTTATACTGAGGAAGGAATGATTCGACTGCTTCGAGGAGGTGGCTTCCTCTCTCTCTTCAACTTACTTTGCTGACTAGTTATCATAAGGCACTATTTGGTTGCTGATAAATTTTGAGGGTAAAAGGAAGATAATATTTTCCAAATTGGAAATTAGAATTAAGTTAGTCATTGAATAACATCGAGGGAATAAATGAATCAATTATGGATATTTTAGTCTTCTTTGTTAGTTATTATGTTGTCATTCCAAAGTTATGTTTTCAAATCAAATATTGGCATTACATCATCATTAGAAATTCTTAAGAATAGACGAAACTAAATAATATGTATTCTATATGTTTCTCACAACCTCTCTCTTCTCTACTCTACTATTGTTACCTTCTGACGCTCACTTTCACTCCTATACTCTCTTTATTCTTTGTTTAGTTGTACTCTGATTTCCCTATGGTCGCCTTTTGGTTCTCCATCACCGTCTAACGTCTACTCTACACTGTTTGGCTATTGCAAGTGACCTTTTGTAGATTTGCTCCTTTAGATTGTTCCTCCTCTATTGTATGATGTTACTCCATCATCTTCTCCCATCGTTTGCTGAATTGTTAAACTTATGATTTTTGGACCTTTTGGGATTGTGTTGCTTTGTAAGTTTATGTTGGTGACTTGGTGTTAGGTACTTTGAGCTAGGTTGCTTATGCCTTTTGTAAACGATATAATATAACTATGCAAGTATATATTGTCTAATTAAGTAATACTTTAACTTGTTTTGTAAAGAAATGTTGTTTTATGTCTTATTAACCTGATTATGTTAGGGAATATTGTTGTGTTGCTAAATTTATGTGTATTATTAATGATTGCTTTTGTGAATGGCTTCATGAAGACGAATATGAAGTCCTATTAATATGATTTTTTAGGTTATTTTTATCTGAATAATCATAAAAATGAGATAAAATTTGAGTTCTTTGAATTATTAATTTATTAAGGAGTATTTAATATATGCAACTAAGTTAAAAAAATAAAATGTTTGCATTCCTATATTATTATCATTAGATAATAACATTACAAATACACAAAATTAAACTTTGGAAATGACTATTTCTAACATGATAACGAACTTATAAATGCAGATTCATTATCCTATGTTATGGATAGTTACATACATAATAGAAAATAGTTTATGGGAATTGAAAAAAGAGATTTAGCATTTTTATAGGATCACAAAAAACATCCCAACTATCACTCATTATTGAAACCTCCAAATTTCCTTCTTACCTCTTCATTTTGAAGATATTTGATATAGATATCATCGGATTTTTGAGATGGAGAGCTCAAGTGGGGGATTTCTACTATTGGCGTGTGTTTTCTACTTCTGTTTATTGTGGTGTGGTTTGGCTGCTTTTTCTATTATGCATTTTCTCTAGCTGTTTCATTTTGTTAGGTCTTTTCTCTAGGTGCTGAGTTTTGCTACTATTTTGGCACTTTATCCAGCTTATTTTTGCTGATGAAATAGGCTAGTTTTGGGCTATTTTTGAGTTGTTTATTGGGTTGTTTCTTTATTTTAAATCCATCAAACATATAAGAAAATACTTAATAATATCTATTTAGAAATAAAATATAAAATTAAGTTTCTTAAATAATTAATAAGAAAATGCAATAATTTAACCTAATTGTATTATGTGAATAATATAAAATAGGGGTATAAAATATTTTATAATTTCCACTTATCAATATGTCAAAAGTAGATATACTTAGGTGATTGCTCTTTTTGACTCCTATGTCTATCGGTAATAAAGCATGTTAGAATTTATCATTAACATTTAAGAAGCATTATTGGATATGCTTTACCTACTTTTTACATACTTGTAGTTTTAATTAGTTACTAATAATGAGAGCCTTTGGAGTGATTTGAAAGGTACTTTGATTAAGCTACCATCACTACAAATCTAACTACTGGAAGCTTTATTCTCAAGAACCCAAGTTTTGACAAGAAAATGGGAGGAAAATTAGTCACCCCTAATAAGTGTATAGATTAGCGCCAATAAGCCTACCAATCTTTTATAGGTCTTCATACTTTACGCTTACATAAGAGGTTAACTAGTAATAGTATATCTAATTAAATTATGATTTAACCATATAAGAAGGTAAAGTTTTAATCAAATACTAACTAAGCTATTTAGTAGAGGTTGGATTCAACTATATCAAGTAAAATTACAATCTAACTAACTACAAAGAGGGATTGACTATAAAAGAGATTCTCCAAGGTAAGTTCTTATAACCACTTTCATTTAGCCCAATTAGTGATTCTCTTATATATTTATCACCCTTAAACATATGAGCATCAATCGAGAACATCTTTGACCTACTAGTATTCATTTTTATAGTCTATCAAGTTGAGATTAGTCTACTATGCCTACTATAAATTTCGTCTATATTAAACTCTCATAATATCATAAAAATATATTGGTTTATACTAGATGTGCATTATTTTTAGCACTATTTTCACAGCATATTGCTTATGTCTTGGATGAATTTGAATAATATAGTACTTTATTTAAGATATCATTCAAGTTATAGTTCTACCCATACATTAGAAGAACCACACAATATGGCATAATATAAGGTCCCATATTAAGGGATGTGTATGGAAGTGGCTGCTTTTATTTCTCCAACACACCTTACACACCCCATGTTACCTCTTGTGAGAGAACACGATGACATACAAGGTCTTATGTATATATGTCCTTATTGGCAATACTAATTTATAGAGAATTATATGATGTATATGGTCATGAAGTGGTATATCTCATTACAAATTAGGTTTTTTTTTTGTCTTTTATAAGGTGACTACTAAGAGTCTTTTGGCTAGAGAACAATTCAAGAGTCATTTTGGATCTGCTTTGCATCAATCTTAATCAAGGATTCACCACTCTTCAAAGTTGGAGGATAATTTCAACAATTATTTAGAGATTTTAAGATTAAAAAATATGCTTTCTTTATCTTTTTTGTTGTTTTAGTGTGGACGTTCTTTGTGAAAATCTAAAATAATTGGGATATAAATTTAGGTAGGCATAACTTAGGATATGATAAACTTCTATTCATTCTTTAATTAATGAAATTCTAGTTTTTCTTGAGGATTGTTCATGTTTTTATAATAATTAAATTAAAGGAGTGAAAATAAAAGATTCAATATATGACATGCTTCGAGATTTGAGAGATGAGATATATGTTTAAAACATAGTATGACTGAAGAGGATTGAGTATGATTTACTATAGGAAACCTTCAAGATTGTCCTAGGTTAAAATAAAACCTATCAAGAGAGTTTATAGACATTCTTAGGTTGTCTAAATTTAAAAGAGATTTTGGATTTCAATTGATTGACTGTTGAATAGGGATTATATATCTCGAGAGAGAATATAATCTAAGTTAGGAACTCTTCCTGGTCCAAAAAGTTAGAATAATTCATTAATCAAAGGTAAAAGTGAATATAATAAAGTTCTGACTAAATCTAGTTAGTTCAAAGTTTGGTACAGACTTAGTTATTGATTGCATTAGTATTTATATTTTCTTAGTTATTTTATTTTTATTATTCATCCATTGATAAAGTTTAATATATCTTATTATGTTTGTGCATAGTGGTTAATTATTTGACAATCCTCATATGATCAATTTGAACTCGCTTATGTTAGCTATAACTCTGTTGTAGGTTTACAATTAAAACAGAAAACACTTATCATATCATCATGGTACTAATATGTCATTTCTGTGGTTATCTCATCAACATTTTAAGTTACTATTATAATAATACACTAACATTGTGACTCCTACATTTTCATGTATACTAAAACACATGTATCTTTTTTTAATAAGTTTTCTTACCTCTTTGAAGGAGTTGATTGAGAAATTATTAACATTGTTGAACTTACATACATTTATTATTTTAGATGATTGTAAGTATCAAAATAAATTTTAGCAAACCATATTCAATATAAAAGAAAAATAAAAGGTTCTGATTCTTATTTTTTCTAGAACATAATAAGAGAGAGCTTGACTAATATTATTATTATAGGTTTAAGATATATATTTTTCAATATAAGCAATAGAAAGGCATAAAAATAAAAAGAGTGAGAGTGAGATAAAAAGAGAAGAGCCTATCTAATCTTTATATTTATTTGCTCTGCATCTCTTAAGGAATATGGGAACTTAAGGAAATAAACTATACCTAACTCACACAATATGATAACTACATCTAATTGCCACAATGTGATAAGTACAAACCCTTTATTCAACGGAAATTTTTGTTCCATTCCTACACGTGTGTTAACATATAAACTTCAGTTATCTCATATAAATCTAAAGGATGCAATTGGTACAGGACTAACCAGCAATGGCGAGATGATGCACTTCTCCACAGCAAGCACTACACCTTTTGTTATGTTCAAGCCAATGGCAGTTCAACCCACCTGTAATTAATTCAAAGCAGATTTTATTAACAAACACAGACATCAGGTGACTACTCAACAAGCATAAAAACAACAGAAAGAAGATGAAACGGAAATACCCATTCGACACCCATCACCCAATTGAAATACCCAGATGAAAAAATTTCCCCCACCCATTCGACACCCATTGAAATACCCGGATGAAAAAATTCCCCCCACTCATTCGACACCCATCACCCAATTGAAATACCCAAATGAAAAAAATTCTCCCCCCACTCATTCGACACCCATCACCCATCACCCAGTCGAAACAATGCAAAATACTTACCTAGAATCAAGCACTTGTGTAGGATGCTGGAATCACGAACTTGATTCGAGAATCACGTAGTTGAAGATTTTGGAGGCTTGAACGTGAGAGGTTTCGGAGGTTCAAAGATGTTTCAACGTTGAAGAAGGAAAGTTGTTTCGGAAGATAATGAAGGATAACTTGTTTCGGAGGCTTGAACGTGAGAGGGTAGAGTCGTCTTCAACAAGAACAACCGAGTATCAGCTATTCGTCGAATAAGTAAAGACAGGTGGGTAGCGGGTTTCTCAATTCTCCGAATAGCTAAATCAGATGTTTACTTTTTAAACCAAACGTTGTCTTGGGAATACGTTAGGAATGACTTGTCTTTAGAATGGATATTCCATTCTACCAAACAGCCTGTTAGTTTATCTGGTGACTGAGGCTTCTTAGTGGGCCGATTTTACTGTAGAATTCAGTCATCTCCATTTACTTACTGTACAAAAGATAGCACAAAGCCTTTACCATTTTTCTTCAAGGGACCCAATTTCGAACAGAATATCATACATAGGTGCAACTGATGGAGATCTATCCAAGTGATTATCTTATTTAAAACTTCTAATACTTGGATTTACTGAATCAATTAGCCGGAATTGAAGACTTCAGTTAAACGTTAGGAAATCAAAATTATTTCAGAAGTCACTTTCTTCATGCAGGAAAAGTTTGAATCTTTGGCCAATGCAGATTCTTGAGCAACAGGGTGTCCTTTTCAATTAATTTTTCACGAATAAATCTGAAATTTAGAATTTATGATTGGTCAAAACATTGGAGGTCCACTGATGGCTTGTACAGTCTTTCCTCGTACTTTGTTTCTCCTCAACTCATAGTTAGACCGTATTAGTGGCTTATAGTTCATTTAGAGCACACCCTTTTCTTCCTAATGTCAAATTGGTGTCCAGAGTCTGTGGGAGTGATTACAAGAATATCACACTGGATTCATGTTTTTACATGTAATTACCTGAACAAAAAGTAGCATTCTTAACAAATATGTAGGAGCTAGCTAAGAAAAAGATTGAAGGAATCACAAGCTACTAGGTATTAACATTCAATAAACATTATAATTATTTGCCAATAACAAAAATTGAATCTCTACTCAAAAGATCAGAGTATCAATATGCATCTCAAACTGGTGGATTTGAGAAACTCATGCCAATAACCCTTTGTGCAAACAACCCACCAGCTCAAAGGGAAAAGAAATGACACACCAGTTCCTGATGATGAAATTAAGCGTCTGAAGCATTTCCACCCCCATGCTTTAGAAAATTCATCCAACTTCATCCGATCCAACATCCATGTTCTTTCTGCAGAAGCATTGCTTACCTTTTCTTTGATCTGCAATAAAATTCCATGAACATATAGGATTAAAATTAGCTTTTAATAAAGATTTGAAGTGCATGTGTGCATTTATCAACCGAACCTTTTTAACACCGCTAAGGACTTGAATACAAGAGAACTGTAGAGCAATCTCAATTTTATGCTTGTGATGTAAGTTTACCTGCCTAGTAGGACTATGCCAGTTTTACAATAGGAAAGCTATAAGACATCACCTTCTAAATATACGAAGGCAGGACAAGGATTTTGTACAAGCAGAAATATATCATTAGTCTACAGCTCAATAAAACATTTTCGACAGCTTTTGATAATGTACACAGTTTGCATAAAGGATGCAGGTGCTAGGCTGGTCGAGTGACCATGAACCATGTTCAACTGAAATTAAGGCCATAGTCATTCATCATACATTCGCATAGACTGTACCAAATTCATGGTGAGTGAGCTTTCATCACATACACTTCCATCTAAAGATTCATCAGTAGGTACAAAACACAGACTTGGGCTGTTTTCATTGAAGTAATTTCATTGATATGAATTACGGTCAGCAGAAGGTACACCTAACATGTATACATTGAGGCATAGAGCAAAACTGCTCATGTTTGAGCGACTGCAGAAACTAACTTTCACTGCACGACCCTCTTAACAGCCTTTCCATAAGTGGCCTACTATTCACATGAAAAGCACGTTTGTATTACTGTTCAAGTTAGTGAAATTGATGCACAAAAATAGCATGATCATGACTTACATATACTTCATTGAGAAACAATGGAAAGGAGTTAGGTGAATTTCATTCCTTGTATGTGGCTTGCCAGCATCATTCTTTTCTTCAATAACCACGGAAAGAAGCCTGTTTAAAATAATTAACTGCAAATTAATTACTCTCCAACTTATACTCCCTCGCAGATATTAATCAAAAGAGTGTACATACTAGCAGTCATCACCAAGAAGGTGAAATCATTTATCTTCACTTACATCAATGTTGGCAGAAAATGTTCTTGGCTCTTCAAGCATATTCTTCACCACTGGATTAAAAGAACCACACATAAGACAAACCAAAAGTAAGGACATCTCAATGTTGGCAGAAAATGTTTTTGGTTCTTCAAGCATATACTTCACCACTGGATTAAAAGAACCACACATAAGACAAACCAAAAGTAAAGACAAATACTCCTTGGATGCTTGATTGAATTGTACCTTCCGTTTTACTTTCATCATTTGTATCTTCAGTCTTTACCACCTCATAATTTAGAGCCCGAGCAATGTGTTTGACATGATTCAACCATAATTTCTTAGGTGAAATACCAGAACAGCATCTTAGATGAGTAAAATTTTAACAAAACAAACTACAATGAAATAGACTGCACCTATTAAAATCCATACCATCCATATAAAGGGCAATCATCAACATGAAAGCAACATTATTTGAACTTACAATTGGAAGCTGCATTTCTTTGCAAAATCAATTCTGCAGCAATTGTGTGATTTGTAACAACATCCACTGGGTCATGAAATGATCGTGCAAGATGTTTTATATGATTTAGAACGGTCTCATAGGCAATTAAGAGAACTTATGAGCTGGAATTTCTTGGGCTACAAAAAAAACCAAAAAAAAGATGATGGGTACGCCAGCGTTTTCATTTCGAATATAGTTTATAATTTTCATGTTGGAAGCAGTGAAATCAACTACAAGTCTTACCAACAGAATTTTTTAGATCTGCACTTAGCATTTGTTGCCTTTGATCTGAAGAAACTTGGGCAAGGCCATTGCATTGAATAGTAACACTGGGGCTACAAAGCATCTCACAACACTCGTCAGTTGTGGGCATAAGAATTTCATCCTTACTCGCAATACTTTGATTGGGTTGAAGGTCCAAATAAGCAACTTCAGCTTGTTGCCTCCGAAGCTGATAATTCCTACGCCTTTTAGCAAGATGTTTCTCCCTCTCTTCAACACTCATAGATTGTCTTCTTTGTCTGTCCCGCAGGCGCCGTCTTTCCCTTTCTTGTTCCTTATGCAAATTCCCCATCAATGCCTTTTCTGACTGCTCCTCCATGTTTGTCCAGTCCTCTTCTAGTCAATAAACAAATTCACAATCTTGATTGTATTTCGACTAATTCTTCTGCAAGCAAATACCAGCTCTCATGAAATTAAACATCTAAGAAGGAACAAAATACAAAGACTAAAGCTTCAAAACCATTCACATAAAAGTGACCACAGATCCTTAAATTTCAAATCAAGCTCGACACAAATCATGAAAGTAGGTATGTATAAACGACCATGCAGGATAGTAATGGAAAAAATATATACCACAGGATACACACAAGGTTCTCCTGAGACTAATCTCCAAACCGTATCTTCAGAGACACGCACATTAGCATGCATAAACAAAAAGAATCCGTAAATAGAAGAATCTACCATTACTCCATAAATCCCAGCAGATCAACTGACCCTTATTGAAACATAATCAGAACTCACAAAACAAAAAACAACCCAAAATTTAAAAGATCAAATGGGAAATGGGATTGGTCAAAGAAAGCATATTGAGAATGAGAAAGACGATAAAGACTCACCTTTTATGTTGAGGGTAGTAATCTGTAACAAGAGCATTTAAAAGCAATACAAAAGTGAAACAGGGGCCTTTATAATCCGATCTGATCGGAGCTCGGTGATGGGTCTGAGGGGTCAGTTGGCGACGGCCCTTCTTTGGAAGTTTTGTAGAAAAAAATTTGCCGATATCACGGAAATTGATGCCATTTATTTGGCCTTATCACTCGCTTTTTGCACATTCAGCCTTGGAGCTCTCAAGTTCTTGGGGAATATGACGTTTCGGCACTAGACGTCACTAAACGACATGTCCTTTTAAGATTTGAGAATTAAATATTAAAATACAAGATGATGCGAATACATTGTTGTGAATTCATTAAATCAAAGGAAAAATAATTTCACAGAATAAAGAAAGCAAAAGAAAAAGGGAAATTATTAAGCAAAATAGACCATAATCTTGATTCTTATTACTTCTTTGCCGTCAGTTTTTTTAGTAAAAGTTATTTAATATCTAATTCATATTTTTAAAATTTACTTGACAAAGACACAAAGAATTAATTAATGTTATTTATTGATAATATTTAATAATTATTATACAAATTAGTTAAATTTTATCTAAAAATTAAATTTTAAGTAGGGTATTTGAACTTAAATTTTGAGTTAACTTGATTTTTTTTAAGCTCGATCTCGATCTCGATCTCGATCCCGATCCCGATCCCGATCCCGATCCCAACTAGTTAATTTGAGCCTTGATTACTTATCAGATCCTATGCAAGTTGGTCCAAAGGGAGGAAATGCCTTGAATGAGATTGCATACCTATAAGTTGGAAAATATATTTGAATATAAGGAGGGGAGGGATGATCTTAACATGAAACATCATATGTTGAAGTAAACATTCAAAAAAAACCTGACTTCTGATTCATTTCGTGGTGGGTGTGTACAATGAATTTTGAAACTGTCAAGTAGTTGTCTTAAACTAGAATCTCAATCCTATAAGAGCACAAAACATTACTATCGTGTCTGATCTATGTAGAGCAGTAAACCTGGCAAGACGAAATTTACAGGTGTCAGGAAAAATATCAAGAGTATGGTCTTCATCTCCATGCAGAAGAGGTTACCATTGGCCTGTTCTTCCACCAAAGGTAAAGAGATCCATCCCTCTCTTCAAGTCCGTAGCTCTTGTCATATTCCTTCAGCAAGTCCCTAATAGCAACACTAGCGGAGGAACTCAATGGACATTGTGTAAAACCAGCCATTGAAAATCTTACCCTCCACTTTCCCAGAAGTTCATGTCGTTCAACTCTCTCAGCATTCTCACAGGCAATCATGTTCACAATATCCCTGGCCACACAGTGCTGCTCTGCATTAATCCGCTGCTTGTCATCCCTAGCACGAGCAACATCAATTGATTCAAACATAGCTGTATAATAATCCAACGTCTCGATGAATCTCGGATAAAATGGCTTGGTATTGGTGTTGGACTCTTGCTCGGTAAGTGTCACAATACATGGATTCAAGCTCTTGACTAGTCTCAACAGCTGGTCTCTATGATTCGTGGTGTTCACACTCTCATCAGGCATGTGGTGCAATACATATGGAAAGTTCACTACCACAGCTTCACCAGGCAGGATTCTAAGGTCTTCTCGCCGGACCTCACAGCATGTCATTGCCGAATCGTGGAACTCAAATGGCACATTGTATTGCAGAGCAACATCCGAAAGTCTTTGGCCTACAACATGCAATCCTCCACCACGAGCATGAAAGGATTGGGAATCGTCTACACCAGTTATGCGAATCACCGGTGACCCACCCTGCCGATTTGCAAGTGTTTGAATTAGTGGAATCCACTGGTTGCCTTGTGCAATCTGGAAGTCGATGATGTGGATTACAGGTTCATGTGTCGCAGTTTCTTGAATTGCAGCATTAGCTGACAAGTATGCAAACCTCCAATAAGGGCAGATCTGATATAATATACCCATGTAAGTCATCAGATCTGAGCCCACTGGTGCTTCACAATTCAAAGCTTTGTAAATTACACTACCTGAAAATTCTAGCCTAGCTCTAAGCCCTTCCAACATGTAAGCACCCACTCGTTGTATTGGATCTCCGGCGACTGAAACCATTCGATCCAACACTTGCATTAAACTTGCAGCTCTCTGTATATCTTTGTCCGATACTGCTTGAGCACAGGCAATAAGCACATCTTTGAGATTTAACCTAGGGATCATTTCCACCATTTTGTTCAGATTTGAACATGCTTCTGGATTTGCATGATGGATCCCATTCAGGAAGCAGAAGTCATAGCTGTTTGTCACATCAGACTCAGGCTCCATCAAGAAGACTTCTAATTCCTTCATTTTCTGGTTCAGTACACTGTTGTCATCAGCAGAAGATGAACCACTTACTGGGGTTCCATATACATTGTCAGGGGAATGGTGATGATCTGAGGGGCAAGAATGTAAAACTTGAGGTGAAAAAGGACTTCTGTTGGAAGAGATGCTTGCAGCAGGAGAATCATATACAACAAAACCATTGGTTGCTGTGGATGATTCAAGGGTAAAGTATTCTGCCTTGAAGGTCTCAAAAGAGATACTAGTTCCTTGACTACCAGAATCTGATAACACATTACTGTTCACGAGTTGGAAATGAGAAAAACCATATGGATCAATTTGTTGCCCAGTTTGATGGCAAAACCCTTGGATACTGGATGAAGTGTGACGTTTCTGGGAAGTTTGCATCTAGTTCCAACTGATTGATGTAGCAAATAATGGAGCAGTTCTATCTGATCTTTTTCAGCGACTTTCCAAAAAGGTAACTGAATGCTAGCTATTCAGCAGCCATCATTAGGCAGTAAGGTAATAACGAGTTCCAAACACAATTGTCTGCACTGCTATGAATTTTTGTAGTCGACCTGTCAGTCCTTTATCAATGTACCTGCCAGAAAGAAAATGCAATTAGAGTTTACAAAAACAATACATCTATTGAAAATAAATAAACACTACTGAGAAAAGAGAATGCTATAGTTGAAGGAACCTGAGTAGGCAGGAACAAAAGAAAAGAGAGCAGTAAGCAGACCATAAAGATCATGATTTCATACACAAAAAATTGGGCTACCTAAACATTAACAGTAAATATGCTTAAGTAGCTAACGCATTTAGTCATCAACAAAAGTACACACAAGGAACAGGCAGTCACCAAAAACACAATCATATTATCAACATATAAGCAACTGACCGAGCTAAACTGTAACGGTAAATATGTTTCTGCAGCTAAGGCACCTGGTCATCATCAAAAGGCAAGCACAAGAAGCAGGGAAATGAAATATATGAGACGGCATAAACTTGCCCCCATACTATTTCATGAAGAAACTTGATTGTCAGCAACGAATTGAACACGCAGGAGCCAGTAACGTATATACACTCATCCCATCTTTGGTCAGATTCAAAAAGAAGTCAATGAGCAGTGGTGATGGTTACCATAGGCCGAGGAGCAAAAGGAAGAATCTGTCCAAGAAGAGGCTTGTGTCTAATTAGCTAGTTGGTGAGGCAACCAAGGCAATGAATTAACCTAGAGTCGTATTGTGTCACCAAGCACAGAAGTTCAGAAGAGAAAATCTAATGCCAGACCAAGAAAAATTTTTTCAGAAAAAACAATTTTCATTTTGACCATTCAACTAAGACAATCTGTCATTGAAAAGACCCTGAAAATTGCAAAACACTAGAACCAGAAGTTGGTATATCTGGCCGCAGAAAGAGACTGTGAAGAGGAATTGTAATTGAGAAGATAATGAAAGCAAAATTTGACTTAAAAACTTGTAACAAAACAAAGTTTGACATTTTCTACTTTAGAAGAACACAAATTGGAAATAAAAAAGTCTTTACGATAAAAGATAATATGGTCGGAGGGTTAGATCTCCAACTCTGACGCAGCTTCCAGCGTCTAACAGCAAGTAATCCTCTGTTGCAACTTTTTTTCCAAAAGGAATCACGAGAGAAATACACGGTTGAAACAGGCAGACTTAGAATGGCAACAAAAGAAACCTCGTTAAGATTAAGCTACATTTGCAAACTGGTTGAACGTCAACTGATTATCCGAAACGAGAAAAGTGAAGCGGACAAGTAGATAGAAAGTCAACCTCTATCATCAACCGTCCAAACACCATTTCTGATAATCAGAATCTATGCCATTAATCTTAGAGAAACTCTAAGTCGTCCTAAAATTTATAACACCAAAACCTTATGCTCATTAACCTCTTCATCAAGAAAAAAAGGCATTCAGGCCACGGAAAGGCAAAATCAGAAGGAAAAAAATGAGAGAAAGAGGTAAAAGCAGAGAGATAAACGAAGGGACTAGTCGTTAAACTTAATACCCAAATGGGTTCATGAAATAAGTCTCAAATCTAACTTCTAAGTTCTATCCAAAACAAACAAAATATATCCATCAATGAAGGACAACATCAGTAAACGAGAACGATAGGTACCATAAATAAGCGAATAAATGATGTAGTTTTTGGAAAAAAGGAAGTAAAACTCCATACTTTCATTGAGTTTTGAAAAGAAAAGGGCATAGGCCCGTAGTTATGTGATAAGCAAACATTAACCGGACAAAATGAAAACAGCTAAAGACTCAGACTTTCCTCTTTAACAACTTAACCAAGGCAAGAAATGACACTTCAATGAAAACTTAACACTTACCCATGTTCTAAAACTGATTAATTCGTAAAAATGCTAGCAGACAAGCATCAAACATAATACAAATCATACCCCAGACCAACCAACAAAAACCAGAAACACATAGTTTATGCAAAACCCACGTCAGACTAAAACTTGTTCATTACAGAAGAGATTAATCTAGCAGAATTCAGCCCTTGCTTACCTTAAACTCTCAAAAAATGACTCTTTGTTGTTTTAGGCTGTTCTCTGAGATCCTCTTCCTTTCTAACCGAGAGACATCTTATATGAGAGGAAAAAAAATGTTACAAGATATCATTAAAAAATGTTACAAGATATCATTACGCTGTCATCATCTTTTGTTCGTGAACCTTCTGAAAAGGTACCCCTGAAGTTTCACTTATTTACACGGAAGTGCCAGACAGACGTGCGTAGAAGATACTCCTCCATTGTGGTCGGCGGAATCTCCAATCTCCAGTGAAACATTGACTTTTGTGGGGACCAATGGACTACTCGAGTATAGGGGAAAAAAAAAATGTTGCCGACTGCTAGTAGCTAGTTTATGAATATGGAAAAGGAGAATCTGTGTTATTCCTCCACGTCAATTCAGATTTCAGACCAAGTCTGTGCAATTTAAAAGTGAAGCACTTAATGGAGGATGGTAGGGTGGTTTTGATTACTTGAGACTCTTCAATGGAGCTCATCAGACTTAGTTGTTTTGTTAAGCAAGAAATGTTATTCAAGCTATGCACATACTCATTCATAAATCATTTGTCCTCACTAGAAAAAGATTCCGAGCAGACACATGGCTTATGTCACCCCTGCTGGTTTTCCATGACATTAGAGTGAAGGATGGCTGAAACAAGTTGATATTATTTAAGGCCTTAAATCTGCCAGATTGTCTGCTTGTCCTGCCTAGAGCATGGCACATTCACTTCTTTAAGCCTCTTCCATGTCTCCAGTTGTTTGAGCTGCGGTGATAAGACGAGTGTATGGGAAAAGAGATTGGTTACTCGTCAAAAACTGTTACCTGATAATAAAATATGTAGTTTATAAATTATTTTTAATAAATAGAGATAATATTAACAATAGGCTAAATTTGATCGTTCAATTAATTTGTCAAATAATTAATAAATAAAGATAATGACTAATGTATGTGTCGTTGTTTATACCAGCGAATCAAGAAAGTCTCCTCTCGTTATAACTCCTTGATTTGTGAAACATTTTACCGATAAGTTTTATTGGAGCTGCATTACAAATTTTCAGCCTATACATCATTCAAAATAATTGATAAAACAAATCATCTGTAAGAGTTCAAAGATAAACAAAAATTGGCTGTAAATTTCAAAAATGCTAATCGAAAGCTCTTTTTCCTCAACATGCTTCAACTCTCAACATCTGCCTTTTAGGAATTTATATTTTTCAATCTTTCTTCGTTTAATAGCGACTTAAAATGGCATTTACGATCTAAGACTTTCTAATATACACAATCCTTATGAAGAGTGGTTCTGCCGGACTCTGGCGGAACTGAACGTTGCCGTTTGGATCCATGGGGTTGATGGCTTCTCGTGGGAGCTTCGGTGTTAAAGTTCCTGCAAAACAAAAAAGGCACGTCGGGGGTTGTTTCCCGATAAGCCCCTCCGACGCTCAAGTCAGGTTTCTTGGTGAAGGTAGGTCTGCTGTAATCGGAGAAAACTAGGGTTGTGATTGCGTACCTGTGTTATGGCAGAGTTATACCTTATATATGGTGCATGTGCTAGGTTTAAGTCTTCACGTCTGCATGGGAATCCTCCGTCTGCAGATGGGCCGTGAAGCGTGGGCTGGGCTTGGAGTAGATATGAGACTGATCTTTGAAGAATAAACCGGTCGGCCCTTGGGTTGTTATGCCAGACTGGTCGGTCCTTGGGTTGTTATGCCTGAATTCGAGCCCAACACGACCGGTCCGACCAAAGAGTATATTGTTTTTTTGTATAACCAATACTGCATTATTTAAGAGTCAAACTTTAAAAAATAGAGAGCTAAGAAAGAAGTCATAAGATAGAAACACAAGATATTTTTATTTAGTAAATTTAAAAAGATTTCAAATAACAAAAAAAAAACATATATCTACCGTTGAGTTGTCACCGTTTGTTGTTGTACTATCAAAGTCAAAATAATTAAGTTTAAAGAAAACATAAGGTTTCATGGTGCTGATAAATCTCATTGGTCACCTAATTCATTAACTTGTCAACGTAAGGTGCACGAGGGACAAAATTCTAGAAGGCAACGTTGATTAAAGTAAGTCAAACATCGTATTATTCTTATTTATGGAAAAGATATTGTGATTTAAACATGTTTTGTTAAATTTTATCTATATATTTATGTAGATTTTATATAAATTTATAAATAAATTTTAATAAAATGAAATAATTAGAATAAACAATTTGGCGTGTTCATTTATACCTGTCTTTTTTGTTTCAAGTTAGTTAGAACTTAAACTAGGAGTCATTGGCATTAAATAAATAATTAAATCATCTAATTTTAATAAATAATTCATCTGAAAATGAAATTTTTTTGAAAGAAAATTTACATCATTTATTAATAATAAAATTTAAATTAAACATATTTTAGACTATTTAAATTAATTTTTAATAATTTAATCTAATTATATTATCAATATGTTATAATGTGCGTATTTAATGGATATAATTTTATATTATTTATTAATAAAAAATAAACAAACCATCTATTAAATAATTTAAATTACTAAATACAATACCATTTGGGCCAAATAATAATTAGATAATAAATAACTATAAAACCGCCAATCATGGGAGCGGAGAGGACTCGACGAGTGAGCAACAGGCACCGTAAGACACCGGTGACCCGACCCGTCGTATGGGCGTGTGAAATGGCACTGCTGTGAATACGTTAAGAATTAGTGGCAATCTTTGAGTAAACTCGCCTGCCTGGAAACTGAAACAGACAACCTCACCTTCTGACCAGATGCTAAAATTAATAAAATTGCTTTATTTTACCATATATAGTTTATCTTATGTCACATATTATATGCTATATGTGTCATTCGTTAGACGCTGCTATGACATAATGATTATAATCAACCAAACATCAATTATTTTTTTATTTATTAAGAAATAGCTCAATGGACCAAAAAAAAAAAGCTCATTAACATTAGAGATCGTGTCAGCCGCAGGCCAGCTTGGTTAAATTAAACACCGATGGCACTTGCAATCGTACCCAGTTTGTGGCAACCGCCGGAGGATTCATCCGTGATAGTGACGGCACTTGACACGGGGGCTTCTCTCAAAATATAGGATGGTGTTTAGTGTTGTCAGCAGAACTCTGGGCGGTCTACACCGGTCTCTCGTTAGCTTGGGAGTTGGGCTTCCGTAGAATCGAGTTGAAAGTAGACTCACTGGGGGTCCACCAGCTCCTCTCTTCTACTTCCTCCCGTTCTCAGTCGAGCAACTCTTTGGTCCTGGGTATTAGAGAACTGCTTAACCGGAACTGGTCTGTTGTTCATCGTCACATCTATCGAAAGAGCAACAGAAGTGCGGACTGGCTCGCCGCCCAGGCAGTTCATTCCTACCTTGGTGTCCTTTTTTTTTATGTACCACCCATCAGGTGTCACCATATCCTGCTAGAGGATAGGTCGAAGATTTGTTTCTCCCCAACTCACTTTGTAAACGTTGTGCTGTTATTTCCCTTTATACAAAAAAAAAAAGAGGATGTTGAGTGAATATCTATACAATACACGCAATAATAATTATTTAATTAGCCAATAATTCATAATTAAATGATATATCCGATTTAAATAACATATAAAGAAATCAAAATAATTTAGGTTAAATTTTATCAGAATTTTAAATAAAGAATCATATCGTTTTAATTAAGCATTAAAATGGTTAATTATAAAAATATCAAATTTTTTAATATCAATCAAAGATTAAAAGTTTCAACTTTTAGAAAAAATAATTTCACGTTAAGTTTTTTTGTTAATATCAGTAACTTGGCGAATCGCTTGAGTTAGCATATTTTAGTCACGTGAGTGCTACATATTGGCCTCATTTAGTTGTTGACCGATCAACCAAAAAATAGCTGATTGAATAAATTTAGACGATTGATCAGTTGGCTGGTTGAATCCAATAAGCTGATTTTTTAAAAACTCAGGAGGAGCAATGTTTTGTGTTATCAACTGTTAAATATTTATTTGACTGACGATTGTGCCCTCAGTTAATTCTTATTTTATGTACTATATTACAGCCATTTGTATTCAGCTTGTTATTACTTTCCTGTTAGATTCAACCCCACTCATATTCATTATTCAACAATTAATAATAATAATTAATTTGTAAAATTTGTTTTTCACGTCTTTATTAATTTAAACATTTTAACTTTTGTTATTTATTCTAATAATTCAAAAATATAAATCATAAACAAAAATATATTAAATTTTGAATAGATTAAAAATTTTATTTTAACTCAAACTTATTAATTCATTAAATAATTTATTATTCTTTACTAAAAATATTCAACGAAATATTAAGATATATAATATTCATACCTTATTTTTTTAAAGCCGTGTCCTCATAAATCATTTTACATATAAACAGCTAATGTTAAAAAGTTAATTTTACTAAAAATCTCTAACAAACAGCTAATACAATTTGCGAGTCAAATTAACTGATTGAATCAGTTACCAGTTAACAGTTAATACAATCAACTAATTATCAAATAAGGTCATTATCAAGCTCAACCTTGAGCAAGGGCAGAAAAGGCACTTATCTAACGTTTATTCTTGACATATCTCTATTTTATTTTTTACGAGAGTCAAATTTTACCACTCACAAAAAAATTAAAAGAGACAAAATATGACATATTTTAACTTTGCTAAGGGCCTATAAAATATTAGGAATTAACTTGCGAATTATATTTTACATAATGTATGAATTTAATTATTTAATGAATTAATGATATCAAAAAATAGATAATATATTTTGAATTTAGTGAATAATAAATTTACGTGTGCCACAAACACACATGTGATAAAGATATACATGATTATTTTATATTTTTTTGATATTTTAAATTATAAAATAATAAATTTATGCATGCCACACATATGATACATAAAAATATTAGTATGACTTAGCTCATCACATCATCTTCTACCTCTGCGTTAATTACTATGACCGATATGTTCTCGACTCCTGAGGGGTAGGGTCCTCCTTCGAGATTTCCTATCCTACTCGGCTGCGCGTAAGACCACGATAAAAAGGTGCAATATACTACATCTGTTACATCACCGCCATTCCTATGGGCCAGCTGTCAGTCACAAACCAACACCTGGCAATTATGCCGAGTATCATCTATTTTTATCATTCTACTTTTAACATTCCTCTATTCAATGAAATTTAAAACAAATAATCTAAATCCCAACCGTTTATTGGTCTATGAATCATCATAATCACACGCGAAATACTGAGATATCGACAACTCATGATTGCTATGTGGGTCCTCCTCAACTCGTTTGCCCGCCTTAGAATAGCAACTTAGCATCGCAGCTTTATTTGTTACTCCTTTTCGTTTGCTTTGCTTTATTGATGCGTGCAACGCGTTATTAAATAACATATACTCGATCAAGTGTATGTTATCCGGGACATCCTTCCCTTTTTCTGGGACGCCTCGGGACATCGAGTCAGCAAAGATAAATCTCGGTGTTTTTATTTTAAAAATATTCCTCGTTCGATTGCAAAGCTATTAAGCAAAGCCCTGAAATTCAAACAAACAAACAACCTTGGACGATACCTAGGAGTTCCTCTACTCAGTAAAAAAACGTATCAATACATTCTTTATATGGTCCATCAACGCCTTTTCGGATGGACAGCACATCTGTTGGCCTTAACAGACTACACAACTTTGACTCAATCAGTAATCGCGGCTCTTTTCCAATTATACAATGTAGACAGTCTGATTACCGCGTAATCTGTGTGATAATTTCGAGAAACTGATGCGACAATTTATTTGGAACGTGTCAAACGGCAAAAAGAAGACCCACTTAGTCAAGTGGGAGGAAGTATGCAAATTGAAAGAAAAAGGGAGGGGGAGGGAGGAGAGGGGAGAGGGTCTTGGTATACGAAAAATTCGTCAAACCAACGATGCCTAGCGAAATTAGGTTAAGCTCTGATTAACAAATCTCTTGCTTTATAGGTCAGGATTCTCTCTGCGAAATATGGTTTTGATGCTACTAATATCCCCACCTATTTAGAGGCAAAAGGAGGATCAATGATATAAAAGAACTTAAAGGCAATTTGGCACCTCATTCTATAGGGTATGAAATGGATGATCGACGATGGTACTCGCACTAGATTTTGGATAGACTCGTAGCTTGCGGGAGTTGGACCACTGCTTACCCATGTTACCTCCCCAGTCCCTACTTCCACTCTTAACCTAAGTGTCCATCATTTTGTGGACGTTGACGGT
>JANSVB020000052.1:213291-224937 GCA_025504935.2 Erythroxylum haughtii
AAGGATCTTTATACTGATTACTTCTATGTATTACCTTGAACTTATGATGCTGTTGTTCTGATTGATCACCTTGCATGTTGATTTATGAACTGTCGCTGATCTTTCAAACAGTGGATATTTGTACTCTGGATATTCTTCTTTTAGTAGCATCTTCAAAGATGGATTTTTTTGTGTACACTAGAATTTATCTCGTGCGTACCGAAAGGATTGCGACTCCGGTTTCAGTTATCGAAAAGTAAAAATAAAAAAGATGGCTTCTTTTTTCACCGGAAATGTCCAAGTATATGCATAAGTCTCACCATATATATTTAACAAGATTTGGGGTACTCTTAGCTCCCCAGTGTAAATTTAGTAGTTTGCATTTGGAATGTCACAAACTGTCATCCTCATGTTACTACCAAAAGAACTTTGTGATCCTGAAGTGTGAAGATGTTAATTTGATTTCCTTTTTCTTTTTTCTGGTCCGATAATAGCAAACTATATCATCTGATCATTATTGTAACATCAGACCTAACCTGGTTTTGAGTACAGACAACTTCAAAGCGAGTTGCAGAAAGGAAAGTTGCAAAGTTCGAAAAGAACATTACAAAGAGAGGATTGAACTATGGTAACTCCAAAGGATTTAGCCTCCCAGTGGGAAAAATCTTACTTGGTATTTTTCTCTTTGTAGGAATTGGATCAGGTAAAGTCCTCTGATCAAGTTTATATCTGAAATATCTATGATTGTTAGTAGTCCTGCAAACTATTCGTCAACTAGGAATTACTTTGGTTATCTTAAGACAGTAGGTTCTAACATATGTTGCATACTAGGAAATAATTTCTTGTGGTGTTCTGTAACTGGTCAGGAATCATACTATCCTTATTCAAGCTCAATCTACCTTCAGATGTATAGATTCCACATATATATTTGCAGATAAGTTATATTCCTCAGTTTTTCATATCCTTCTTTCTTGACAGTTCTGCTTCTAATAATAAGGAAGGCTACTAAAGGTGGGTCTTCCTAAGCACAGGGCAAATGAAAAGTGCAAAAGGAAAGCTCCTCAACTATGCAGCGTCTTATTTATCAACTTGATTAAACTAAACAGATTGTGTTCTTCAAACCATTTTGAACTAGTTTTTGGTTACATTTGTACTTGTGACTTTGACCAAATGAATGAATTATCCTAAAAGTTGGGTTTAAGAATCGGAATGTTATAGTAGTTGACCCTATTAAAATCTCAAGAACTTACATGGTGTAAATTTTTAACATGTCAATATGTACCAAGATTTCCATATATATGGTGTCAACCGATGAGGGGAGACAAAGAAGTAAAATCTAATTCTCCGGAGGAGGATCCTCCTTTTATTTTGCATTTCTCGTCGAACAAATCGAGTCAAAATGTACTAAGATCAGTTATGATGGTAATTCATATGGAAAAAGCCTTGTAACTAATTTTTGTTTCTGTTCTTTTGGTTGAGTTTTTAGTGAAGGTCCTGTTAATCTAATGAAAAGTCAGAAAATACTTAAAGATTGAAAATATGGTAAAAAAAATAACTAGTTGGCATTACTCTTCAAAGGAACTAAATGTTGGAAATTGACGGCTTCAAGATTAATAGAACACTTAACTAGTACATGATATAGCAGTACTTGGCACATCTGGATTCTGAAGACTCTTTTATAGTTTTTCTATAGCTTTACATCCATTATTCCGAGTGCTTTTGCCTCACTTTGTACAGCCATGAGATATTCCCCGAACTCCATTTCTGGTTTCAGTAACCACATCTATGATCATTGGCATAAGCAGCAACAAAAGACAGTGACATAAAGATACCTTGTGGATCCTCTACAAGCTAGAGAAATCTTTCTCCGTATATGTGTGTTGCCTTTCCATAAGTTCCTTTGCTTTCATTTGATCTCCGAGATGATCTGGGCATCCTGTTGTTGGGTTTGGTACCCTGATAACCATCAGAACTTTTGGACACCTTCCTCAGACGAGGATCAAAACTTATGTCGTTGGTCATATCTGTGTTGCTCTTGGATAAATTGTGATCAACTGAAGAATCATAACCTATTGCCTCAAATTCCTGCTCAGAACACAGTCATTTTAAGAATTAACAGAAAGTAGGTGCAGCAAATACTTGTACGGGCACTTTGGAGTTGTATGATGAAAAAGGGGAAAGTGTTCATGTTGACCTTAGACTTTGTCTTGGCACAGTAGGGTGTTAGACATGGATTGAGGTCCTTGAGAAACAAGTCATCTGGACTGCCGGGTGTTGCAGCACCTGAGGAGCTGAATTCCTGAACAAAAACATAATAATTTGTAATCATGTGATTCTCATCAGATTGAACAGGGGATCTTAGTCTAGCAATAAGGAACAATCCATCTCAATTTTGTACTTACTAAAGAATTTGTAGCTTCTTCGTAATCATAAGTTGGTGTCATTGGTGAGCTGCCATAACGTGGTATGACTGGTCTCCCATATTTATCTGCTTTCACCTGTTTGACCCAAAGAAACGTAAAAAATTATCATCAGCTTTAGAATGCCAGTAGTTTCAGAAACCTGAAGGGAAGAGATCTCCCTTACAGGAAAATTAACTTGGTTAGATATTAAATATATCGAAAATCACTAGTCCAAAGTAAAAACTCAATTAGCAACTTCTGATAACAGAGTCCTATCATTGAAAGCTTTTCTACATGCTTATATATTTATCAAGCCACATTTTGAAGAACTCCAAGACAAACTTAATGCCATTGACCCCTTTTCAACAACTTACGAAGCAGGGATCGTTTTCAAGTTCAAATGAATGATAATTGATCGAAAAACCAAACATAACTCAGATATGGAAAACCTAGGGTGATTTATTAGAATGCTGAATAAGGATGAGTTGCTTTTAGTACCTCAGCAAGATCGTCAGCTAGGCATTTCAACTGGCCTGTAAGAGAAGTGACCTGTTTCTGGAGTGTTGGAATGAGCTGTTTTGCTTGCTTCAACTCTGAACCTTGTTGCTCCAATAGATCTTGAAGCTGAGAATTCATTGCGTCAGGGAACAAGATTGCATTTTTTAGTGACTTGATATCTTCCCTTTGTTTCAGGCACAAGTCCTTCAATTTCTCAAGCTGCAATATTCATAGGGAAATCATCGACCAAGAAAGAGATCAATACAAATATGAATTCCCAATGTCTAATTCTACTTGAAACTTGCTAGTATACCTCAAATGTAGAATACAAAACCAAAAACTGAAAAGTTCAAAAGCAACACTACAAGATGCAGTTGAAACCATACTTAAAAAACAAAATTTTCAATAAAAGAGTTCAAATTTAAGCTCAACAATCAAGTTTAAGCTCACTTCTCTGTTCTTGTCGTCCATCTTCAGCTTGAGTTCAGCAATCTCCGTTTCTAACTCTTTATTAGCAGTTAAAAGCTCTCTCTCGCTCCTCAAAACCATCGCTAAAGTCCTCGTATTCCCATTACTACCGCCCCCTTTCACTTCCGTTAACGCTTTAACCTCTCTCTTTTTCTCCTTTTCCTTGCCAAACAACTTCTTCTGCAACCCAACGAAGCTCGTGCCTTTCCTGGCCGTCTTCTTCAAATCCTCGGCGATGACATCAGCCGGAATCACCAACCCCACCGGATTCCTCGACGACCCTTTTGTCGTCCCGGATAAAGTCCCCTTCTTGCTCATGAATTTCTTCATCATAGCACTCAGATTGTTGTGATCGCCATTGCCGTTGCTCTTAACCTTGCTGAGTTTAGACAACTCCGAGGGCTTGGACTTTACGAGGGCTCGTGAAGCTGCGGAGGTTAGCTCGGTGGAAGATGAAGGGTCGGAGAAATTAGAAGAGGCTGCGGAGGATCGTGAATCGAAAGAATTGTAGCGAGAAGCCATTGTTGTTGCTTGCCCGGGAGGTGTACAGAGAGTGACGGCGGAACAAAGAACAAGATGTGAGAAAATGAGGAAGTAGCGCAATGGAAGGGAGTGAGGGACACGACACGAAGCAGATAAAAGTTGGGTTTCTTTGGTGCTGTTTGAATTCAAATTCATGGAGAATTGCCTTGGGCGCGCGATCTACGTTTTCCTTTTTTGTCGGATTCAGAAATTGTTGGAGAGCCGCATTGACAATGACACCTGAGGAAAATGGGTATGGCTCCAGGAGTGGAAGTAGAAGAGGCCCAAATTACAATGTCGTCCATGATAGCTATGATTTATCCTATCTATGATTTATAATTTATATTTAAATAAAATTTAATTTAATAATTAAAATATACTTCAAAAAATATTAATTTTAAATTATTTATTTTATTAAAATAACATAATTTTATTTTTAATTTGTTAATAAATATTATATAAGAGATTAAATAAATTTATTTAATTAAAAAATGTATCTTTAAATTTTATTTAAAAATAATTATTATCAGTGATAAAAATATAACTACATTAACATTAACAACTAAGCAGGTTTTTATTTTTATTTGAAAAAAATAAAACTAAAAAATTAAAATTAAAATTAAAATTAAAACTAAAAATTACAACAAAAAATAAAAATAGAATCGAACCATCCGTTGAATGCCTCACCCTCACATCATTTCAATATCAGTCTCCTCAGGATTAAGCTAGAGCCCAATTGTATCATTATTGACCTCATACCCTCACTGTTAAATTGTTATTGCTATTATTATTATTAGTATACATTAATTATTTGACCTAGTTTTTAAAGATCAAATAATCCATATCTTAAGTTTTTTTATAACATCTCATCGCTTAAATTGAATAAAGATTTGAATGCAAAAAATTTTAATTGATTTATTTTTTACTTTGATTTATTTTAACAACTATTTTATTAAAAATTAATCACCTTATTAATTAATCCATTAATTTTAGTAAATCAACGTTTTTATAAATTATGATTAATTAATTAATTTTTATTTAATAATTTTTAAATTCAAATTTTAATTTTTTTGAATTAACAAGAATAAATTCCTTCTTTAATATTATTTTAAATTCTTTGTACTAGTTAAAAGTAAGGTTACATGTTATTGAACCTTTTTAGGCTTCGCGTGTTAGCAAGATTCATAATGAACGTTGTTGTTATTAATTTTATTTAATCTTTAATGTATAATATTTTTATAATATTTTATGAATCTTTAAACTTTAAACTTTTTACTTTAAATTTTTATGTGACTTTTATACCATCAATTTGTAACATTATTCAACAGTAAACATATTAAGGAAGCTCTTTTTCTTTATAATAGGAACTCTTTTATCTTTTTAATTCTCTATCTTGGTAGAATTAAGAGACATGCAATAACACACTGATTATATGTTTATAATTTACTAAATCACTTTTAGAGTCTTTTCCTCTCAATAAGAACACTACTTAAACTCATTTCAATATTTATTTTGGCTGTATTTGGTGAACAATAAATCAGCTATTTTTTTAGTTGATTCAAGTCTTTCAACTGTTTGACTATTTCAAACAGTTGAAATTCTTGTTTGACAGGAAGATGAATAAGTAGCTTATTTATCTAAAAAGTTGATTTTTGAAAAACTACCCAATAGCAACGTCTTCATATAAACAGCTGATTATGATAAGTAAAAACCCAATTCTGCCAACCACTTACGCTGGCACGTTCCACTCCACTGCTTCACCATAAACGCTAAAATATCAACCATTTCATTTTCTTCTTAATTTGTTGAGGACTCATTCAACCAAGATACATAATCCTCGTATATATCAGCCATATGTCATAAGCATAACCACTATGTTATGCTTATGAAATCTGCACCAAACATTTGTAATTTTTTGTAAAATTTAATTTTTGTTTTATTTTTATTATTGTTAAATTTTTAATTTTTATAAAATTAAATATTTGATCTTGACCTTATAAATTTTTTAAGTCGTGTCCTTATAAATTATTTTTAATTTATTAAATAATAAAATTCGTACAAATTATATGAAAAATACTAATATGATGTAAATCGCTATATCATTCATATTAATAAAAAGTTTAACGTTAGATTATTATTATTATTGTTGTTGTTATTGTTGTTGTTGTTATTGCTGCTGTTGTTGTTGTTATTATTGTTGTTATTGTTGTTGTTGTTATTATTATTATTATTATTATTATATTTTTATATTTTTATTATAATTATAAACTTGATTTTTGTAGAATTAAATATATAAAATCTAAATTCCTATAAGAATATTCAACGAAATACCAAGATATATAATATTCATACCTTTATAATTTTTTTAAATTCTTGTCCTCATAAGTCATTTTACACATAAACAGTTAATAATAAACAGTTAATTTTATCAAACATCAAATAACAAACAACTAATGTAATCCACTAGTTAAATCAGTTGATATAATCAGCTATCAGCTAACAGTTAATGCAATCAGTTGATTGTCAAACAAAGCCATAATTTTCAGTTTCAACCACTACTAAATTATCAAATTGCAACATTTTCATTATTGGCCTCTCATGATTGACTATCCACAAGTTGTCGCTACCATTAATCCTACCATTAACTTGGCATAGAGCTACTCGTAGTGCGATGTTGAAGACTACCAACTAAAATCTATAATAATGTCCTTCTGGACCAACATCAACAAGAAAAACAATGGCTGCAAAATAGACATTACTTGTTGGTGTAGTATAATTGTTGGCTTCAATATCATGATGAAAGTAAATAAATACTAGCTTCGTTACTCAGTATTCACTTGCTCATCTAGATTTAGGTATTCACTTCAAAAATCAATTTCAAAAACATTGTACATGAATTTCGTCAAAGAGTTAAGAGTTAGAAAACTATTTTCTAACCCTTATTCTCGAATGCATGTAAAGTTATTTTGCTATATTTTTGCTATGGGTACAGAATCATACTTCATTGTGATAGAATTTTGTTATTAATTTTGTGGACTAGCATAATAAACATAATTTTGTACAAACCCCGATTAATTTGATGTCAAGATAATTGGGCTTGTTAATTCTCTATTTAACGTGTCATTGGGCCTGTGTTCATGGGCTTGCTATGATGGTAGGCTTGGCCCATGTTTCGCAGTGCACAGGAGGCTCTACTGCTAGCCAACCTTAAATACAGTCGTCCCATTAAAAACTGTATGTGATTTTGTTGATTAGAGTTTGGGGTAGCAGTAGTCAATCCTCTGCGTCTCTGTCATGTCACTTCATAGAAAACATCAATGGATTCAACTGTTCTACAATTTTCAGGTATTTGTCTATACAGTTATTGAATCTAGTATGTTGCAATTCTAAGGTTAATTAATTGTGTTGATTAATTATGAAATTAATCTGAAATTTTGTGTTGAATTTTCCTTCAATTGGTATCAAAGACAATTAACCCTAATTATGACTGCTAATTTTTGGGTAATTTCAAGATATTTTTTTTAATGAAATTTTGGTTTTCGATTTTGTTAATTATTTATGTGAAATTGTTTTTTTGTTGTTGTTGATTTGGTTCAGTTTGGTATCAAAGCGTATGGTATGTTTATTAAATTTGTTGTCTTCCTTTGAAAGCTCAAGAACTGAAAAACACAAACCATAACTGTTCCTTTTTGTTTTTTTCGAACCTATCCAGTAGCTTATTTTATGAAATTGATTAAGGGGTTTTATAGATCATTAAATTCTGAATATACTGACACCAATTTCGTTGAAAACGGATCAAAATCGAGTAAGATATAGCCATTTTTCCTAATCAGGTCGCTAGCCGGGTTAGGCGATCCGAATACCAATCAACTGGGCGAGGAAGACGCAGCCCGACCCGGCTAGACGTTAACCACGCGCAGTGGTGGCGCGTGTGCCTATCTCCGGTGGCCTTTTTCTCCAAATTTTTCCTATTTGCTCCACTTGCCTAGTTCTATTTTATGGTTTTTTAATACTAAAAAGTTTATTTTTATTTTTCCCAAATTTTAAAAATAATAAAAATATAATGTACTCTCCAAATTTTTTCTTGAAAATTTTTGAACTTGTTTCTAGTATTATTTGGGCTTATGGGGTCTTGTGTACTCTTAGTGTTATGTAGTTATGCACCAAAATTAATTTTTGATGTAATTTATGCATATAATGTTATATTATATGATTACTATGGTTAATTTTGTAATTGTGGTGCTAACTGAACCTATGGAAACAATATTGGGGAATGTTATTGGACTATTGTCATTTACTTTATATAATTGTGAGCTCGCCTATCGTGAGACTAATTATTATAAATTGCTGTTATGATGTTGTTATTGGGCATACATTAGATACTATGTTAATGATGCACTTACCCTATCGGTTTGTCTTTATCAACGTGGTTTCTAATGTTTTGTTTAATTCATTGAATTATGTCTTTAAAGTTTTCAATATCCTATCGATATTAGCTTTAGGACATAGTTTAATGTTTTGAATGATCTGTGTTGTAATTCGAGACCCTTAGGTAGGATTGCAATTGCATGAGAATCTAGCTGTATTGTTTGCCCAATTATGCTAGTTTTTGATATATTTGCCAAATCTCCCTACTTTGTATCAATTTCCAGCTTTGAATTTGATTAAGTTGAATGGGACCAATTACAAGGATTAGCTTGAATCCTTCAACATTTTTTTGGCAGTTTCCAATGTTGATGTTGCTCTCATTGAGGATGAGCCTGCACAACCCACTGCTGAGTCTTCCGCTACAAATAGAGCTAAATATGATAAGTGGGTTCGTTCTAATAAGGTTTTTTTGATGACCATCAAGTACACAATGGAGAAGATTATTAAAGAGAGCATCACAAAATTGATAATGCCAAAAATTA
The DNA here is from genome assembly GCA_025504935.2 of Erythroxylum haughtii. Taxonomy (NCBI): domain Eukaryota; kingdom Viridiplantae; phylum Streptophyta; class Magnoliopsida; order Malpighiales; family Erythroxylaceae; genus Erythroxylum; species Erythroxylum haughtii. The sequence goes on from JANSVB020000052.1 coordinate 222,071, forward strand.
TCTCAAGGTTGTTGATGAAAAATTCAAGAAGTTTGATAAGACTGAAAGGTCTAATTACTTGTCTTTATTGTCTAAGACCAAGTATGATGGTGTGGGCGGTGTTCGTGAGCATGTTATGAAACTTGTGAACTGATATAACAAGTTGAAGGCCATGAAAGTTGTGCTGGGAGAGGATTATCTAATCTGGCAGGTGTTTGATTCTCTTCCATCTGAGTTTGATGTTCTCAGGACTACTTATCATGCTCAGAAAGATGAATGGAGTATTGATGAGTTGATTTCCATTCTTATTCAAGAGGAGCATACGATGAAGAAAGGAAAGTCCCATAGTATTCACCACACTTCTCACAAGAGTGGTGACAAAAAAGAAATTTTACAGAAACAAACAGAGTAAGCCTCAATTTAAGAAGAAGGGGAATGATAGACCTGTATTACCTTCTGGGCCTGGTGAGAGTTCTAATGCCAAGCACAAGCCTGTTTTTAATGGAAGCTTAACTTTTTTAAAGAACATGGGCATAGGCAGCGTGACTGTGAGAAGTTTAAGAACTGGTTGGAAAAGAAGAAAGGTATACCTTAAATCTTTGTTTGTTTTAAATCAAATCTGGTTGATGTTACTCCTATTACCATGGGAGGCTATAGGTACTTCATCACCTTTATTGATGATTTTTCTCGATATGGTTGGATTGAATTGTTGTATGAGAAATCTGAGTCCTTGGATGCTTTTAGGTCATTGAAAAATGTTATTGAATTGTAACTTGGGAAGCAGATCAAATGTGTAAGATCTGATAGAGGTGGTAAGTATTATGGTTAGTATGATGAAACTGGAAGAAACCCTAGCCCTTTTGCTAGATACTTGCAGGATTGTGGAATTGAGGTGCAATATACCAAGCCTAGCACTCCTCAATAAAATGGGATTGCAAAGAGACAAAATCGTATTCTTATGGAGATGGTTAGGTGCATGCTTAGTCACTCCACCTTACCAGAGTTCTTATGGGGAGACGCCTTGAGGACTGCTATTTATGTTCTCAATCATGTGCTTAATAAATTTTGTACCAAAGACTCCTTTTGAGCTTATATTAGGAAAGAAGCCCAGTTTGAAGCATTTTCGTGTTTGAAGCTTGATCCTAGAACTATTTCAAGTTACTTTATTGGTTATTGTACTGACTCAAGAGGTTCAAGATTCTATTGTCCCAATCACACTACAAGAGTCATTGAATCAGATCGGGCTGTCTATTTTGAAGGGGACATGGAACATAATGAAAGGCATGAGTCTCATGTTGTTGATCTCATAGAGGATCGTGTTATTGTTCCTACAACTATTATTTTTCATCCTAAGGCAATTCAATCTCCTTTGATTTATGATGATGTTGTTGATCCAGGAAATGATGTTGAAATTCCTCAACAGGTTGGCATTGATACTGAAGTCCCAGATGTGGCTATAGTTACACCGAGGAGATATGAAAGGATTCCTAAATCCACTGAGTCTTCTAAATTTTGAGACTATTACATTTACTTGTAGGAGCATGAATTCAATTCAGTTAAAGACTCATATCCAATTTCTTTTCAGGATGCCATTTCTAATCCTCGTAGTTCACAACGGTTGGCAGCCATGGAAGATGAGCTGGCTTCTATGAGTATGAATGGCATTTGGGATTTGGTGGAATTACCCAGCGGTTGTAAAAATGTTGGGTTTAAATGGGATTTTAAGACTAAATGTGATGTTAAAGGAGAGATAGAAAGGTACAAAGCCATACTTGTTGCAAAGGGGTATAACTAGAGGGAATGTATAGACTATAAAGAGACTTTTTTCCTGGTCTCTACTAAAGATTCATTATGTATTGTGATGGCTTTGGTTGCTCATTTTGATTTGGAGCTCCATCAAATGGATGTGAAAATTGCTTTCCTAAATTGTGATTTGTGTGAAGATGTGTTCATGAATTAGCCTGCTAGTTTTGCTGAGAAAGGTAAGGAACACATGGTATGCAAATTGAGAAAATCCATTTATGGGCTGAAACAACCCTCCAGACAATGGTACTTGAAATTTGACCAAATTGTTTGCTCTCTTGGCTTTAAGGAAAATGTTATTGGTCAATGCATTTACTTGAAGAATAGTGGGAGAAAATTCATTATTCTTGTCTTATATGTTGACGATATTCTTTTAGCTAGTAATGATATGGGTTTTCTTTCTGAGACTAAACAAATGTTGGCAGTTCATTTTGATATGAAAGATCTCGGTGATGTTTCTTTTGTTTTGGGCATTGAAATTAATCGTGATAGATCTCGTGGTGTTCTTGGTTTGTCTCAAAAAAGGTATATTGAAAGGATCTTGAATAGATTCAACATGAAGACTTTTAATCCTTGTAGTGCACCCATCCAAAAGGGTGACAAACTCTCGATTAGCCAGTGTCCTCAAAATGATAAAAATAAGTCAGAGATGGAAAAGGTCTCATATGCTTCTGCTGTTGGCAGTCTTATGTATGCTCAAGTTTGTACACATCCTGATATTGCTTTTATTGATTGTGTACTTGGGAGATACTTGAGCAATCCTATGGAAAGCTGCGAAACGAGTTCTGAGGTACCTACAAGGTACTAAAGATTACTTGCTCATTTACAGGATGTCTGATCACCTTAAGGTGATAGGTTATTCTGATTCTGATTATGATGGCTGCCTTAATGATCACAAATTCACATCAGGATATATCTTTATGCTTGCTGGAGGAGCTGTTTCTTGGAAAAGTGTTAAACAAACACTTTTAGCAATTTCAACAATGGAGACAGAGTATATGACTTGTTATGAAGCTACTCGACAGGCAATATGGTTGAAGAATTTCATTTATGAGCTTCATCTCGTGGAGAGTGTTTCTAGACCT
>JANSVB020000052.1:292455-303125 GCA_025504935.2 Erythroxylum haughtii
CGGAGACCTTATCAAGTGAAAGTTCGAAACTTCCACAAAAAAGAATTGCCATACAAAAATATGAAATATTATTCAATTGAAAACTCCTTATTATATTTGAAATTAACTTTAAAAATTATATTCATGAATATATATATATAAGTTCGAAACTTCCATAAAAAAGAATTGCCATACAAATATATATATATAATATTCATGTATATAATTTTTAAAGTTAATTTCAAATATAATAAGGAGTTTTCAATTGAATAATGTTTCACATATTTGTATGACAATTCTTTTTTGTGGAAGTTTCGAACTTTCACTTATAAGGTTAAACTTCCACAAAAAAGATATATATTTATGAATATAATTTTTAAAGTTAATTTCAAATATAATAAAGAGTTTTCAATTGAATAATGTTTCACATATTTGTATGTCAATTCTTTTTTGTGGAAGTTTCGAACTTTCACTTGATAAGGTCTCCGAGGCCATAACGTTAAAATCCTGCCGCACACTTGAGAAGAAGAAGAAGAAGAAGAAGAAGACTGGGGGGCTGTGAAGAGAGCCATGGCTTACAATCTCTGTTCTTCGTCTTGCTCTCTCTATCAGCCCCTCTGCAACCCTCTATCCTCATCATCTCGGGACCCAAAGCCGAAAAACATGTACCAATCTTTTAAGCTCTCTTCAGTGTTGTTGCATCAGCCAAGAGCCTCACTTTACGTTACCCATGTCTCTTTGCAAGACCCAATTCAACAGGAAGCTGAAAAAGAGAACAATCTTCAATACCCAGATGGCAAAGTTAGCGTTTCCTCAAAATCCTATATCTGGGTCAATCCCAATAGCCCCAGAGCTTCACGTCTTAGGAAAAGATCCTATGATTCTAAGTATACTTCTCTTGTCAAAGTTGCAGAGATGTTGAATTCGTGTAACCCAAACGAAGAAGAAGTTTCGAGAGTTTTGAGTGAGTTGGGTGATAACGTTTTGGAGCAAGATGCTGTTGTTATTATCAATAATATGTCAAACCCGGAAAATGCGGTTCTTGTTCTCAACTATTTTCGAGGGAAGATGGAGTTCAATAGAGAGGTTATTCTTTATAATGTGGTTTTGAAAGTGTTTAGAAAGTGTAGGGATTTGAATGGGGCAGGGAAACTGTTTGAGGAAATGCTTGGGAGAGGGATTAAACCTGATAACGCTACTTTTTCGACTATAATTAGCTGCGCTAGGTTGTCAGGTTTGTATGATAAGGCAGTAGAATGGTTTGAGAAAATTCCCAGTTTCGGGTTGAGTCCTGACGATGTTACTTTCTCGGCAATGATTGATGTTTATGGTCGGGCTGGTAAGGTTGAAATGGCTTTGAGCTTGTATGACCGAGCTAGGACTGAGAAATGGCGGCTTGATGCAGTTACTTTTGCAACATTGATAAAAATTTATGGGGTGTCAGGGAATTTTGATGGGTGCTTGAATGTTTATGAGGAAATGAAAGCTCTAGGAGTAAAGGCGAATTTAGTGACTTATAACACTTTGTTTGATGCTATGGGAAGAGCCAAGAGACCATGGCAAGCAAAGAAAATCTACAAGGATATGATTGACAATGGGGTTTCACCAAGTTATGCGACTTATGCAGCTCTATTGCGTGCTTATGGTAGAGCACGTTACGGTGAGGATGCTCTTAAAGTTTATAGAGAGATGAAGGAGAAGGGGTTGGAGTTAAATGTGATTCTTTACAATACTCTATTGTCTATGTGTGCTGATCTTGGCTACGTGGATGAAGGAGTTGAGATTTACAAAGACATGAAGACTTCTGGGACCAAGCCTGACAGCTGGAGTTTTTCATCTTTGATTACCATGTTCTCATGTAATGGTAAGGTGTCCGAGGCTGAGAATGTTTTGAATGAGATGAATGAAACAGGTTTTGAGCCAGATATTTTTGTTTTGACGTCACTTATTCAGTGCTATGGGAAAGCACAGCTTACTAGTGATGTTGTACGCACAGTCGATCAAGTTTTAGAATTGGGTATAACTCCAGATGATCGATTTTGTGGGTGTCTTTTAAATGTAATGACTCAAACCCCAAATGAAGAACTTAACAAGCTTGTTGAATGTATTGACAGAGTCAATACGAAGCTTGGTTTTGTTGTAAAAGTTCTGGTGGATGACCACAGCAATAGGGAAAATCTCAGGAAGGAAGCAGATGAACTTTTTAGTTCTATTGGTTCAGATGTGAAGAAGGCTTACTGTAATTGTTTGATTGACCTCTGCGTCAACCTCAATATGTTGGAGAAAGCCTGTGAATTACTGGAGCTAGGGCTTGCTATTGGAATTTATAGAGATATACAATCCAAGTCTTCAACTCAGTGGTCTCTTCATTTGAAAAGTCTGTCTCTTGGGGCAGCTCTAACGGCATTACATGCTTGGATAAATGAATTGTCTAAGGCATTCGAATCTGGAGAAGAGCTTCCACCTGTCCTTGGAATCAATACTGGGCATGGGAAGCATAAGTATTCAAGTCGAGGTTTAGCCAGTTTGTTTGAGTCTCATCTGAAAGAAATGGATGCTCCATTTCATGAGGCCCCAGATAAGGTGGGCTGGTTCTTGACCACGAAGATAGCAGCTGAATCATGGCTTAGATCTAGAAGCTCTACTGTGGTAGTTGCTGCATAGCTAGTATGCTCATACAGATTCTGCTGTTTAAATGTGCATGGACTCTATGCTTTTGTTGATTTCTCCACTTGTGTTGCTGATGCTGTCTCCTCTGCTGGAGAGTTTTTGTACTATCAGAAACAAAAATCTGTGAAGGAAGCCATGGCTGGGTTACTGTTTTTAAGCATCTCTTGAGATAAAGCTACAATTCCTCCATTACCTCTAAAGATAAGAAATTTTTATCCATTTTATCCAATATAGGCTATTTTCTAATGCTTCTATGATTAGTAAGAAGTTATTACTCGTCTCTAGTTCTAGTGGAGGGCATGACTCGACTGTCTCAAAAATGCCATGTATACCTTAATAACTCATCAATGTATAAATGAAACAATATCATTTCATGCTCAGGCAATATATATGAAAACTGGTGTACTACTCTGTTTCTCTTCCAAGGGCAAAAGAGTTGATAAGATATTAATATATTCCGAGGTTAAGCACCATAAAAGCAGGAAGATAAGTTACAGTTCTGTTAAGTCATTCTTTAACAAGTTGGTGTCAAATTCATAAATTGATACAAGTGCTTTAAGCATAGGCCATATCATTAAGCTTCCATGTGTTAATTGCTGTTCCCATATTACGAAACAAGCTCTAGGTGCTAGGCTGAGAGGTGTGATCTTTCTTTGCTCGCTTGAAATGAAAAGTGTTCAGGAGCTAAAATATAGAGAAAAAAAAAGGAGTTTAATCAACCATTGCAGAGCTTATATATTTGTATAGCTGTGAGTCATTCATACTTTAGGCTTATAGCATGTATCTTGTATGGTTCTTGGCCGACATATGAAGGAAAAAGAAGAAAAGACTATCAAATTGCTGACAAGAAAGATTTAAAAAAAGAGGATTGTAGGTAGAAGCATAGAAAAGAAATCCAAAGCTCCAAGAAACTTTTAATCTGGTTAATATAGAAATGATTGACTTCAACATCATATTCTATATTATTTCCTCTAAGCCTTTGAGAACGTTCAAATCACATGCAGTTTTGACCTTCTTCAGAAAGTAGTGCAGTGCATTGAAGTAATAAGAGTGGGATGTCTCTCTTCTTCCCTTATAAAAATAACGGAGTCAACAATCAGAGGATGCAATACTGTGATGGGTTGCACGTTGAATTGCCTCCAACGTGAAGTCAATTAAAAGAGCATTCTATAAATCCATGCACACCATTCTCTTGTTGATAGGGTTAGTGCTACATGGGGAACTGCATACGTGCACCTTGCTTCTCGCAGACAGAGAAGAGCAGAGTCCTCATCTACAATGGCGGAGAAGAGGAGTTCAAAGCCTCAACAAGTGTAGAAAACATCACTTCAGGTTATTTCTCTGGTTATGTACTGGTTCATCATAACCTGCCTTATGCACCATTGCCACCCAAAACCAAGCTAGAGCCTGGAGAGGTTTATTATCTCATGCCACCCATCAAGCATCCAGTTTGCAGGCAAATTGCTGCATCAAAGCTTGGCAAGCCAGAGACTTGTCGAAAGCAGAAACTGAGAATAGTGTTGACTAGGCAGCAGCTGGAGTTGCTGTTGGGAAATGACAAGAAGTGCAAACCTAAAGCAGATAGAAAATGGCAACCATCTTTAGCTACCATTCCGGAGGTGCAGAAGTTTTAAACAAACTGCATATTCCAAGAGTTTTTCATTGCTGGTTTCGATTTCAACCATAATTTCCCTTCTGAAAGCTTGTAACTCTATAATGGATGGTCGAGGAAAAGTTCTGAGGGAAAGAAACCAGGGAGGTTTTAGAGTTGTTGATTGTAAATTTTACTTGCAAGCAAATACTAGAGATCTTTGGTCTTCCTGTGCTTTTTAAGCCACACCAGGATGACTACTACCTGTATATTTCAAATGTTTTGGTTATCATGATCCGTTCCAGTTAGAAATCAGGATTGAGTATAATGCCTTTTAAGTCCGAACTCAAAAATCTAAGATAGGATCATCATTTTTTTTTTGTCTTCAAGATCTTTTCCAAATTGTATAATTGAAATTTTGACTACTTAGATTCTTGGAACTTAAACTCAGATCAATCAAATTTTCATCAATAAAATTCAAAATTCGACTCGATCCATTGTTATAATCGCCAAAGAACTTCAAGGTGATCATCCTGCTGCACTGTAAAATAAGTATGCAAAAACTTAATTACAGGCTTAAACTGCTGTAAGGTTTTATTAGCCAACTTAACAGGGTTTTTGTGACAGATAACAATAACATACAGAGGAAGAGTCCATGAGTCCGTCTGTTCAGTAAATTGACCCAAAGAGAGGGTTTGGAGCTTCCCCTGTTGCTAAGCAAAATCCAAAGACACGTTTCCTGAGCCAGTTTTTTACTTTATGGGTTTGATATAACTGAAATTAATAAATTTATATATTTTTGCAAAATTAATGATTAGTAATTCAAAACTAAATAATAAATTTAATTTAATTAATAAAATTAAAGAATTTAAAATAATATTAACAAAAGAGATTGTTTTTATCTATCAAAAGGTTTCAAGTTAAAATAGAAATGAATATTAACAAATGAAAATTTATTTAAAAAATGGTTAATTTTAGTTAATTAATAAATCTATCAATTTTAATAAAATAGTTATTAAAATAAGATGAAATAATAAATTAAATAGTGATAATTTTGTTTGAATAAATTAATGATTTTTTTAATTGATATTAGTACAACATGATTAGATGTAATCTTGTTTTGCAAAAGGGGGCTGAATTTCGAGCAAGACGACACTTAATCATGTTATCTTCCATGTCATCGGTTTAACTTTTTCTTAACACCCACCATTAAGTGATGATCACATGGAGGAAAAAGCCAATTATTCCTTACCCAAGTGCTAATCTTTCGGTTTAATTGGTTGTGAAGTTGCCATTTGAAAAGCAACCGACCCACACCCATCTAAGGTATGGACAAAGCACATATACCTATTACATTCCTTTGGCTTTCTTATACAATGACTCCTATGCCCCTTAAGGTTATTAATTTTTGAATAAAAGCATGTTTAAAAATTCTTTTCATCTTTAAAATTTTCGAAAAATTGTTGTAATTCTAAAATTTTCAAAACAACCCTTTTTTTAATTTCAGTTAAAAAATTAAAACAAATTAATAATTTATTATAATTATTTTAAATTATTAAAGTTAATCTAATTTAATTAATTCATATTAAATTTAAGAACTGAGTTGAATTATTATGCTAGTAATATTTGATTAGTTTGCAAATGACACTTATACTTGTGTTAATTTGAGGGAAGATATTTCTTTAAAAATTAAGAATTATAAAAAATTTAAAAAAATTTAAAGATCAATTTTTTAAAAATTAAATACAAATATGAAAAGAAATGTAAGAGCAGGAGGGCACAAGTGTAATTGAAGATAAGAGCAGAACTGCAGAAGAGAATAGATGGAGAATCTACGCGAAGATAAGATAACCCAAGTATTATTAATTTGAAGGAAAAGAAGCAAACCTTTGGATTCAACTCTTTAAAACAGATATCTAATATCCATTTTCTATCTTCCCAATCCTCTCCTTACCTTCTTCTTCTTCTTCTTCTTCTTCTTCTTCTGTTTCCTTGAGGTCATGTGGAACTGGGAAAAGCTGTTGCAGTACAGGCAACAGTTTGGTATAGCAGTCGTTGCTTCACTTGTCATTTCCTTACTGTTATATGCAGCTCCTAGGATGCTCAACATTGTTGCATACTTTTGGCCTCTTTTTGCCTCAACGGGTGTGTTCTTGGTCTTGATAATAGCCTTTGGTGGTGGTGTTTCGCAGTTTGCAACCGATCAGGTTCATGGTGACAAAGCTGGTGAAGGGCTTCTTGATTATGTCTCAGGGCGGCCAGAGCACTTCCAGGAGCCTAGAGAATATGACTCATAGCAGAGGAGGTTCAAGAACTCGCAATCTCAACGCACATTAAAAACTTGTAGAGAATAAATAAACATGAAGTTAGATGTAAATTTCACCAACAATCATATCCTGTCTGTGTTTGTTTCCTTGAACATTGTTAATATCAGGCCTGAACTGAACCTCAATAAATTCTACAGTCACTCGATCCCATGAACTTATTTCCAGTATATTTCATTTTATTTACTTCTTGTTCATGTGCCAAACTGCTTCCAAATTAACAAACATAAATAGGAAAAGATCATAAGTTTCTTCAGAGCTTAACATGCACTTAGTCCAAGTGAACCAAAAGAACATGCTATTCAAAGTAGGGAAAGAAGATTTATTACAAGAAAATAAGAAGCAACCTACACGCACAGTTTCCATTGTTAATTCCCATTGAAAGGAAAAGAGAAAAAGGTCGTTTACTTTTTCATCAATGAAAGAACAAGATGTGAATCTGTGGATTTGAAGAGGAAAAAATCTTAGTTTCCACCTGTTTTGAAATGTTATATGAACATGGAGGAATTCACTTTACTTTGGTGGTGTTACTGTGAGATTTTTACTTAAATTTGATTGAGAAGGCACAATATCTGATTCTGTCAATGTTCCCGATTGATCCACATCCAGCTTTTTGAATCTTTCCATTCCCATTGAGATATCTTCCTGACTGATCTTCCCCATCTCCTTCAATGTGTGCAGAATGAACTCTGCAGCACTACAAAGTAATAATGGAAGAAAATAAAGCAGATAAGGGTGAGCATAGATTATATTAAAAATAACTCAAGAGTATGATCAGGTAATCTCACCTGACAACTTTGTCATGATCAAGGTCTGCTGCCTCAAGATCTGAGGATGTCAGGTTTCGGGATAGAATGTCTTTAACAAGCGATCTTTGCCTCTTTTCAGTGCATAATTCAGCAAGGTAGAGAAAGAACTGAGCTAAGCAAACTGTGCTGCTCAATATCCAGAATGCACCAAATATGCGACCAGTGCTGGATGAGAAGCTCTGATCTCCATAGCCAAGTGTGGTGATGGTAGAACATACACAATAAAACGCATCAACAAGTTCCAGATTCTCAGCCAGGTATAAGAACAAAGTTCCTAGAACTACAAGCACTGCAAGAAGAGCTGTGACAAAAAGAAACTTGAACTTGACTTTAGATGTTTCAGCCTCCTTCATTAGGATCTCAGATGTACCAATCTTTTCATGCTTGTGAATGGCTCTAACAAAAAGGATCTCTTGCTTTTCTACTATATAATCTGCTGCCTTACTTAGAACTATCCCACAAAGAGCCATGCCTGAAAAGACGTAAACACAAGAGAGCAGCTTTGCCCATGTACTGTGAGGCACTAGGTCTCCATATCCAACAGTGGTCATAGTCACAACACAGAAGTAGATGGCATCAAAAAACCCATTGGTTTTCTTGCCTTCGAGCTGGTTCCTGATAAGAAAGAAAACAAGAGTTCCTATGCCTAGATAAAATGCAAACAATACAGAAACTTGTTTGAATGTAAGCTTTTCTTTCTCAAAGAATGTTTCAATCCACTGTAAATATCGCCACTCATTTTGCTCTTGATATCTGATGTCTGATTCATTAGAACTCGTTAGCGGTCGACATCTTCTTCTTTGAAGGGCATGATTATCATAGGCATTTTGGGGACTATTTGCATCTGGAAGCAAACACTGGGTAGAGTCATCATTGGCCATCAAAATCTGATGAACGCTGCATATGCTTCCAACCAGCCTGCATGAACTCGACGAATTTTTCAGGAGGTCAACTTCATGCATTTAGTTTTCAGATTTAAGTCTAAAGTGATATAACAATCACTTCTGAAGTAGGAAATGTCAGGTTTGTAAATCTGTCACAACATCATCATGTCCTTTAAAGCTTTTGTCAGAAATCAAGATATTCAGGAAAAAAAACCATAAAATTACATTGATGTAAAGAACTAGAAAATTTTTTTGAACAGTTTATTCATTCCTATCCCAAAATTGCTGATTGGCAATTAGACAGCACCAAAAATCGAATTGAAAAAGAAGCATTATTTCTTACCTCTGGAATCTATCAGTTTTCTGGGTATTGGCGTAGTCTTTAATTGTTCCATTTCCTACATGCAGGAATCCTAAAAGACAGGACGAAGTTGTAACAGCACAATCTTTTATTAGTAAATTGATTACAGGTATGAAATCATAAGGGTCACTTTTGAATTTCTTTTTAATTTCCTAGAGGCTATAAATTTTAATTAAATATTGTTAAATTGTAGGTTACTTAAAGATGCTTTTTTTTAAGCAATGAATAAAAAACTCAACCGATTCAGCTGGTTAAACTGTAAAAACCTTGAGTTGTCCAACTTTTTTATTCAATTTCTAATTTTTCGGTTCGATTTATTTTAATAATTCTTATCGTTAAAAATTAATCAATTTATTAATTAATCAGTTAATTTTTATAAATCAATTAATATTTATTTAATGCCCTCTTTTTTCAATTAAACTTCAAATTCTTTGATAGATGAGGATAATTTTTCAATTATATTTTAAATTCTTTAATTTTATTAATTTTTAATCAATTTCATGACAATCGGTTGAATATTTTAAACCTCAAACTTCTTATCTCACTGATTTAACTTTAGCTTCAGTTTTTAAAACATTGAAAAAAAAGATAATTTAGTATGTTCTATTCGAATGTTACAAATCAATCCATCTTCGCAACTCATAAATGTTATGGTAGTATTGCTTCTATTGTATAATCATCGTCATCATCATCAACACTTAATTAAAATTTTTGTTGAAAGGCAGAGTTTAGAAAGATCCGATAATAATAATAGCAACTACTGATTCTACGAATCTTTTACAATTTTATAGGGTATAAGACAAATTATGTTATATATGTTATTAATTTGTTACTCTTCTCATAGTCTTGATTAGATATGGACGTTTGAATTAGGTTATATGTCAACAAAAAATTAAAACCATTCCTCAGATTATTAAACTCAAACACAAGGAAATACATGCAAACTGAGTAGGACAAAACAGGTTAAGAGGATCCTTCTACCTAATAAATATTTTTATATTTGTTTTTATTCTGTATACGTAGTTCATACAATAGGGTTTATTGACATTGTGTCATGAAGTCCTAAATGTCACGTTTGGGCTAAGAGTTTTTCGGGTCAAGTCATTTTAACTTAAATCTGGAGAAAGGCTCAGGTCATAGCCCAAATTGCTGTTAGGCAAGGGTTTGCTGACTTGCACTTGAGTTAGGTTAATCCGTGTTTAACAAACAAAATCAAGTGAAAATTGATGATGATATCTTGAGTTTACTCATTAAGAAAAAATAAAAGTAATTTTAATTATACTTTATATAGTCATAACGAGGTTAACTAAGAGAGGATTCGAGGTTGTCTTATCCAATCTATTGTCAAGTTTAGATTTGGTATTTAATTTCACCTATCAGCAATTTATACCGTATTTTTCTTGCCCCTTAATTAAAATTTTGAACATGTACATCACATATTTCTAGCATTATCCGCTTCCTTATCTTCCACGTAAGTCTATGCTTTTGTCAGGCTTATCGACGCCCACCAATGTGGAAATATTAAGGTTATGAAAACCGGATCGGACCGGGCGGTCCGACCGGAATTTTTCTGAACCGATCATGTGTCCGGTTCGGTTTTAGTTAATAACCCTTGAATGTAAAAACCGGCCGGTTTTCTAACGAATCGGTTATTTGATAACCGGATTAAAACCCATAACCTTATCGTCTTCACTCCTCTCTTCTCTCTTCTCAGAACGCCTCCATCGCACCGATTCTCTTTTCTCTCATCTCTCTTCTCATATGCCTCCATCGCACCAAAATCAGCTCTATTTTTTCCATCTTCTCCAGATCTGGCCATCATCTTTCATCTTTCGTGCATTGTGTTCATCGATGAGATCGATGCGGTAGGTAGAGAGGGGCTAGATATTGAATAGGCCCGATGTTGCTGGTAGAGTGAAGATACTTTCGATGCTTGTTGGCTTCTTCCTATTAAAGGTATCAAATTGCGGATTACAGATTAGTTATAGGCTTATAGCTTTGAACTTCTGTTAGCTCAAGTTTTGCGTTTTGGTTTGCAGAACCTAATGAATG
>JANSVB020000052.1:337148-353764 GCA_025504935.2 Erythroxylum haughtii
TAAGATAAAATCTAATTAATTAATTAATTAAAATAATTAATCAACATAAAATCTAATTAATTAATTCAAATATTTAATTAATTAAAGTCTAATTAAAATCTAACTAGTTAATTAAAATATAATTAATTACATGATTAATTAAAATCTAATTAATTAATTAAAATATAATTAAGATGTAATTAATTAAAATGTAATGTAATTAATTAATTAATTAGTTAATTACAATGTAATTAATTAAAATATTATTCATTAATTACTTAAAATATAACATCATTTACATTATCAAAGGAATGTAAATTGTATTAAACTATGTTACTTGATTTTACTGTAGCAATGAAATGGTTGATATTAGGGTTGTGTGGATAAATTGCACTATATTGTGGATGATTAATCTATATTTTGAGGATATTATGTAATTAATAATATATTGATGCAAGAAAATATTAGAATATTTTTTCTTCAGAAGCTATTGGAAAGAAAAAATCACAATATATTTGATTTGAATATTTTGCCATTATAAATAATGTGCATAAATTAAAAATAATCATTTAAAATATATCTAAAATTTGTTATAAAACAAAATTTTAACAAAATTTTATTTTTTATCATTTTTAACAAACCAACCACCATCAATGATAATGATAATCATTCCTTCATCTTAACCGACCATCATAATTATAATAATTATATCCATTCCAATTCTTCACTATATTCATTTCCATTCTCATTTTTATTACTCTCTATGAACCAAGCGCCCTCTTAGTTAATTAAATCAACAAATTATTAATTAATTACTTGATTTAAAATTTTGAAATTTTAGAAAAATAAATTTAAAAAATTTAAAATTGAAAATTTGATTAAGTTAGTTATCCTATCCCTGATACTAACTTATTATGATGCAAAAGTAAATCCTATTCAAGGACTACCTTTCGCTAGATATTCATAAAACAAATTCACGTTCTTTACCAGAAAATAAATAGTAGATTAGATCAAACGAAAGAAAAACAACTGAGAAAGTAGACAAAATGGATACCGCATGACTGTACAATAATAGAACGTAGAAACTTTTATTTCCAGGTCACACGTTGCTTATTAATCTTTCCTTATGACACAATCTTACGTACTATGTATTGTATAATAATAACAAGAAAAAACCCACCAAGAACCTTACTAGAATTGCCAACTAACTAGATCATCATCACATGACAAGGACAATGACCAGGCACGATTTGTGCAACAATTACTAATTCCAGTTTTCAAGCTTTATATGATTGTGCAGGTTGTGGGATTTTCTTCACAGATCACGTAACACTTCCAAGTTCCAACATCCACTGCCCCAGCAGTCACACACCGACCTTCTATAACAACCGTGACAAAAACAATAACACGATGGCGATGGCCAACCGTGGCCTACATAATATGATCCCCACAGATAAAACACATAACATTCTTTATATGATTGTGCAGGTTGTAGGATTTTCTTCACAGATCAAGTAACACCTCCGACATCCACTGCCCCAGCAGTCACACACTGGCCGTCCGCAGCAACCGTAATAAGGATAATAACACGGTGGTGGTGGTGGTGGTGGTAGTGGCTTATAACATGGTCCCCACTCTTTGCAGCAATCCCTTGGGGGGCAAACCCCAGAACATTCCTTACAGCAATCCTTTGGGGGGCAAACCGGTGCTGGTTTTGCGGGTTTCTCATCTTTAGGCTTGTCAGGTTTACGTTCCTCTTCAGGCTTTGTCTCTTTAGGCTTTTTCACTGGCGGGACGTCAATTTTCTGAATTATACAACCACCTTTGCAGAATATCTTTTTCTTAATCTTCTCCGGACAGCAAGACACCACAGTAATAGTCACTGTATCATTTTTTTCATCGTACACTTGGTTCTCAATTTCTCTTGTCACAAATTCAAAATCCCAGATAAACAAAACTCAATTACTGTGTCCATCTTTACCTTCATACTGAATTTAGACGCAATTGGAGATTAAAAAAAACAAACAAACACTCACCAGGAATTTTGCATAGCACTTTCTTGACCTTCTTCTTATTTTTCTCGCATTTCAGATTAACCGTAACCACCATTGTTGTTACCTGTAAAACAGACCAAAACTTGCATGTACACAGCTCTTACAAAATCCAACATATCTCAGTTCACGAAACAAAGTACTGCAATTAGCAGACAAGAAACAGAGTTGGAAGATTCTGAAATATGGTACGGACATGTAAGAATAAGCATTAGGCAGAGTGTACATCAGTACATGTAAAAGTGAAAAAAACCAATAACACTGGGCCACAAGTGCAAGTTAACAATCTTCTGAAAGAACATAAGAATCACATAATTCGAAGGAAAAGACCAAATGGATGTTTAGCAGATAAAAGAAACAAAGAAACATCATAAAAGCTCCTCACTTCCGCCATGGCTGTTGTTGCAGAGAATGTTGCTTACTCGGGAAAAGCTTGTAACAAATACAAGTGTAACCGACGGGTTAATAACAAGAGCCTTAAAGTTTGCACATATGATCGTGGTTTGTCCCTTTTAATTGATTGATTGCCGACTCCTCGAGCCTCTCTTTGGTTTGCATGTGCCTGTTTTGATTGACCCACTTCACCTTCTGTGTATATATGAATTAGCAATTCAATATTTGTATTCCGGATAGGAACTGTTCAAATGTTCGGTCGGATTCGATACTGAGCCATGTCAGCCCGCTTGCAAACCGTTCACGTGCCCCAAGACCTAGGGTCACACATCTTAGCGTCGCCCTTAAGTTAAGGCCTGGCCCAGGCCTGGGAAGGGGCCACTCTGTGGACGGACTCTTAAAGTGCTCCCTTAAACATCTCAGTCACCATCTTCGTAGTTCGTGGTACTAAGAAAAACCAAGAAAAATGAAACATGGCATGTGTGGCGGACAGCTCAACAGATTCCTATTATCATTTCCACTTATCTGATCCGAATAAGGTTAAAGGTTCCCTTAGGGTCGAGCACGCCGGCACTGTTATGTCCTGAGCTGCAGTCGGTCCATCGACTCAAGCATCAAGAGTGTTGGATGGGAGAAACCACAAGAGGGATAGATCAGATTAAACACGGATGAGGCGCAACAAAGGACTACTAGGTCTACTTCAACTAGGGGGCTCCTTCACGACCGCTCCAAATCTTAGTTAGGCGGCTTCGTCCATCTTATCGGCTTGTGCTCCCCTTTAGATGCCGAGTTATGGGCGGTTTACTCGGGTTTATCAATGGCATGGGATTTGGGGTATCGCAGGATTTAACTAAAGGTCGATTATCTGGAGTTATTAATATTCTTTCCTCTTTAAGCTCGAGGACGTAGATTAACACGTCACTAGTACAATCTATTCGGGCTCTTTCGAGCAACCCTGGACGGTTCACTTGTACCACGTGTTTCAAGAAGGAAATCGTTGCGTGAATTGGTTAGCATCCCATGCGTTGCACTTTGGTTTAGGCATTAATTATTTACCCTCTCCTCCCTCGGGATGTCTTAGTATCCTTTTAGAGGACATGTACGGGGTCGTTACCCCATGGGCCACTATTTAGGCCGCATTTTCTTCCCCTTATATATAAAAAAAGGCTAAAAGTTTTAAATAAAATATAATTGTTTTAAATAAATTGATATTTTTAATTTTTTTTAAATAAAAATATATTTAATTGACTCAACTCAAATTTAAAAACATTTTAAAGTTAAAATTAGACTTGAATATCAAACCTAACAAAAAATAAATATTTTAAGGATAAATAGTTGTTTAAAGGTTCAAATTTTTTTAAATATTTATATTTTAAAATTAATTGTAAATTTTGATTTAAATATCTCAAATTAATAAAAACCCAAGTTTAATTTTTATGGTATTCCTCCTTCCATTATTTTTTATATATTTAATAATTGTTTTATTCAAAATAACTTTATTTTATAAAAACTTTTCAAATTTTGTTCACTCAGGGACCTCGAAGGGTACACAGGGAAACTATGACACTAAATTGACCAACTGGTCAAATCAAACTGGCAAAACAACTCGTTTGGACTAGGCTATCAGCTACATAAAGTCATATTGGAAGTATATATACCTTAAGTAAGGTCTAGGTATGATGGAAGGGACAACAAAGCCCTCTCTAGCTCTCCTGGCTCACGGGCACAACTCTCATCTTTCTTCTTAGGAACCCTTCTCACATATACTCTTACTTGTCATTCCCCATTAAAAAATCTAGTTGTAGCGGAATTTGTTTAGATACAATCCCAAATTGTCATAGATTTAATGATACACAAAATCCTCAAAAGAGACGAGTGTAGAACATACTCATCCTACACCTAAGTAGTTAGGAACATAGATCAGGTCTTGAAGTTTTCATAAAGGAGAAGAGACTTTAAGGAACACACTAATCAAACTTAATTTATACAATCAAGCGTTGAACATGTTATTCATGTAAGTGTAACATGTAAGCACATTTACAACTGAGAAAAAACCTTACTTTTATAAGCGAAGGTTAGAAATGTAAATCTACTTAAAGACATAATTATTACATCTTTGGCAAAGAAGACTAATAATGCTACCAAACTTTTGACAAAAGGAATATACTTTTACAAAAGTCTAAAGGTGAATAATACCCTACTTTGCAAAAGTCTAAAAGTAAATAGTGCAATGATAAGATAGAATCTTGAATAGTAATTTGATATGACTTATGAGACCATCTTTCATCAAAAGTCTTCAATGTAATTGTTTCAAAAGGCATGCTCACTTTAAAAAGTTAAAGTGAGGTTAGGATCATATGTCAATTCCATTTCTCTATCAATCTGTTCAATCAGGTGATGGATATTTGTAGTAGTCCATTCAGAAGGCCATGGGCCAAAAATAGAACGGGGTGTTTAAGCTGGGCTTGATGGAATTGGGTTCCATTGTTTGGGGATAAGTAGGACAAGGTATATCACCGGCTCGAATATGAATGACATTCTTACAAACTGAAGTCCATTGACTTGTAGATGGAGTTAGTATTGGTGCACGAAGAGCAACATCTCCATAATATGGACCCAAAGAAGTGCATGGGGAGAAGTATGAATTTTGAGATTGAATCAACTAGTCCAAAACAGCATATAATTCGTCAACAAAGGATGATTGTTCTGTTGACTAAGTTGTGGCAGTGTGCCAGTATTGGATATGGCTCAAGGTGCATAGTAGGCCAGAATCACTTATCACATAAGGACGGTAAATGAGATAAATGGTATAAACATTGCGGTTATCTACTAATGAATCCTATAGATGATGATGAGTCAACTGAAGAGACATATCAATGCGCCACTTGTCTAAAGGTTGAAACCATTCCAGAAAAGTCCAAAGTAGTGATCCAGAATTTGTTGGATCAGACAAATGTCGATACACATGAAGAGGTGAGACAGCAATAGAACAAGCTTAAAGGGCAGACATTGCCTAGAGATGCCACAAAGTGGAATTATCAATGGTATCATAAAGATGATACAACATTTTGTAAGGAGTAGTAGGATTAAAAAAATGCAGGAATTGGGAGGATGTCATGCTTAAGAAGAGCGAAATGTAAATAATAAAATAAACTCTAATGCAAAAGAGGATAAAGCTCTAAAACCGTGGTTGGAGGAGTAGAAAACAGATGAGGAAACTCCTTTTTGTATTTAACAAACCGAGGGAACTCCATTAACCTGTATAATGGAATTAGAAGTTTAAGAGCAGAGGAGACAAACAAGAGAGGTATTAAAGGTCGAGAGAGATAATCGGCTAAGGTGTTTTTTTGACCTTTAATGTGTCAAATGGAGTATTTATAAGACAAAAACCACTCTTGCCAATGAAGCAATTGAGAACTCGAATATTCTGCAAGAGATTTAGTGGTTAGAGTTGCAAGGAACTCTGTCTGTTTAGCTTTGTCCTTCTCAGTAGAAGAGGCGGAAGGTTGATCTTTCGGTGGAGACGTTGGAGCTGTATGAATCTGTAATGGTTTACTCCACTAATGAGCTAGTTTAAAGGGTGTATAAGAGGTTGATGGCTCATAAACCTTTAAAGACTCAGAAACTCGTTATTTAGACAAATGATCATATTTTTTCTTTGATTTTATTTTCTTTGGTTTCTTTAGAGTTGTCTGAGGATGTATATACTATCTAATCAAAGGATAATTAAATTTGAATACCTTTAAGTAGTCAGCTTCTTCTGGTTATTTGTGATACATATGAGTCAGATATCTTAGCTGTGTATTTGGAAAATCCGAAGAGGATGAGCCATATATTGTCCTTAATTGTGCAGAATGCAAGTCAGCTTCCATTTATTGCACAATTCCTTGTATCTTTTGTATCTCACAAACTTTAAAGTTGAAATTAGGCCCTATATAATGGGAAAAGATGTATTGTCGAAGTTCAGGATCAAGACGGTGAATCTGAGCTTTATATGACTGGTACATCTGTTGGATCTGTTCAGAAACTGCATCGACTTTAGTACGAGTAGCATGATTTTGTTGACCGATTCCATCCAACTTAGAATCAATCCTTCTTAGAACTTTGTTTTGTGCTACTGCGTTGGATATTTTCCAGTTGAAAACTTCATCAGATGGATTTGACACAAGTGTTCCTTGTGAAGTGATTCTTGTGGCTTAGATGTAAAGGTTATAGACAACTCGTTGTGAATCGTCAGTACTCTTGGTTCATGAAGGAAAGTCTTACTGGTATGACTTTGCCATTATACAGGGTATAGTAGTAAGATTCATAACAGGAACTTATGGTTTAGATCTGTATGTAGATCTGCATGTAGACGACTTCAACATCTCTCGTAGAGATTTAGGTCTGGATTATTCTATCATTAGACCTGTATAAGAACTAGAATCGTCCGGATCTTGATCATCTCCAAGAAGATGATACTCACGAGAAGGCATACAGTGAGGTTTTGACTTTTTTCTTTTCCATCTCTTTTTTGAATAACGATCATCATCATCATCACTATCTAACTCAGGATTGAGACAGATCTCACAGTCTAGTTCACACATAGATGGGTTGACGTCCCATATAAAATGTCCACGATGATGACTGACATGGATTGGACTTCCATTGGATTTAAAGTAATGAACAGAAGGACCAAACTTACCTTTCGTATGAGAATATAAGGGCTGAATCATAAGGATTATTCCAGATGTTGAAGGTCCAGATGGATCTTCATTGGGCCATGCATAGATGGACTTGACAGTTCCATCTCTTAAGGTCTTCAGAATCGGAGGAGTTGTGGTATGAAAAGAGTGTCGACAAGGTGCGTGGAACACCTTCTGGTAGTTGGTGATCCATTCAGTAGGCATCAACTTCTCAAACTCCTATGCTAGTAGTTGCTTTAGGATCTGAATGATAGTGGTCTGATCATTAGAACGATCAATAACTATGTAGAGTGCATCCGAAGTGAAATTCGGAAAGTTAAGGTCCAAAGCATGATTCTATAGACGATAAATGATCTAGAGATGTAGAGTAGCCATGATGGTTGTAAGATCTTGATCTGCTCGAGTAATCTGGATCTGAACTTGTAGTCGTTCAGACAAAGTAGGATCATCCAACCTAATGTTGAAATCAGGTGCTATGGTTTAGATAACACTCCTGTTGTTGAGCGCTGTTAGTAGAGGACTAATAAGAGCATTTTGGTACGTTGTGTAGGCAGTGTCTAGAAGAGATATCTTGACCGTTGCAAGTATTTCCTTTCTTCCATGAAGTGTAAGAACAAGTCGTATAACTCCAACATAAAGATGTGTATGATTTTGCTCCCTTCATAAAGAATTCAGCTCTTTAGAGATTTCGAGCTTTACGTATTGTTCTACAGTGGTAGATCTTAGACCACACTGTTCTAATCTGAAACTTTGGATGATTTCTTTTACACAAGGTCTAGAAGTAGATAAAACATTACGAATACTTCTCGTCTAAAAATGGTCGCGAGAATAAATACTGTATAGACTCAATAAAGATAAAGAAGACTTACAAACACGATTTTCTACGGGTATATGAGTAATTTCTAAAAGATTTTTTATTTTGTTCAATAACACACGCTTTACATTAGAAGGTAAAGAAGACACAGACCAAGTTAAAGATAAATGAATAGGGTCGAAAGACAGTGTTTTCATAATTTCTTATGGACTCTCTTCTTACTCAATTCTTTGAACAAGAGTCAAATGTTACCCACTGTCAATATGCGAAGGTTGGCTATGTTTCCAAAGTTAAACCACGCACTGTAGAGTAACTCTCTATAGCAAGGTTGCTAACAGGATCGTGGTTTTAAAAACCAAGGGGGATAGCATACTGAAATATACCCAGCAAGAACAAAAGTCCACTGCATTTGTATCAACCAAAAACCACTACCTACCCCTTAATGTTAGCATCAGGTATGAAAGAACAAAAGAAAATTGAATGGATGCTGGTGAATATTAAAACTACGACATAAGAATTATTGCGTGTAATGATATTTATTTACTCAACACTCACAAAAAAATATTATGATTGCAAATTTTATATTCACATAAAAGAATTAAAGTTTATTAACGTGATGTTAAATTTGATTTGAATCTTTTAAATTCAAATCAAACTAATAATTATAATAAATTATTTATTTTAATTAGATTTAATTGATGTCAATCAAATATAAAATTAAGTCAGCAACATTTAATTAGTTTATATATAATATGTGTTATATTATACATTTTTTTTAGAAACGGAGGAACCCACAGTCGCTATCCTTTGGATGCATACTGGGTAAACCTCCGAATTGATGCAATAACTGACAAATCATGTCAACCAAGTACTCCGTATTAGGCAAATCCTGTACGACAGGCTCGATCGAGAGAGCATAAATAGGGGGATTCGAACAGGACCTTTTGACCCCATACTCCTCCACTCCATGGTTTAATCTAACGTTATATGTATGGATTAGTTCATAGTAAAATTTTAATTCAAAATTATTGACCAATGTTCTTAGCTAGTCACTTAAAGAGATATGGACATATTACTTTCTTATATTCCAAGTTATTCCCCCGACTATCTTTGAAAGACAAATTTGTGTATAACTCCAAAAGCAAGACTATTAGACCTCATCTTCCTTGTGTTCCTTATAACATTGTTTGGAAATGATCATTGATGACTAAAGCCTCCTTCACTACATGGTTCGCTGCTAGAGGTAGATTGAAAACAAAAGACAAACTTAAAATTTCAATTGATCAAGTTTGTTGCCTCTGTAATTTGGTTCCTGAGATTACCTCTCATCTTTTCTTTCAATGTGGCTACTCTTCCTCCATCTTGAACTTGGATTGTTCCTACAATAATTGAAATGAAATCTTAGTTTGCGCTAATAATCAATATAGAAGAATGGGGAAAGATTAGATATGCTTAAGCCTGTCTCAATTGCACTGCACACTCCAATTGAGAGGTAAGGAACTCAAGGATTTTTCATAAACTTTAAATTTGATAAATATGTCCTTGCTCATAAAGTAGCGTTGTTGGATCAAAGAAATTAAATGGGCTTATAACCTCTTACAAAAATGGAACTCTTCTCTACGAAGAAGATGGAACTTTGATTGAAAAATTGTTATCTTTAAGTAATCTCATGACTTAACATATAATGTTATTTTTGTTGTATCCTAGTACCTTGTATCTCTTTAACTTTGCATTGTAATTTTCTAACTGCGCTTTAAGACTTGTAAATGAAATTATTTCTTATTTAAAAAACATTGTAATTTTTATTATCTTTATTTAAAATTTAAGAAAATAATGATTATTTTCAGTTTTTTAAGTAGTGATATTTGAATTATTTCAAAATAATAATTAAAAATATATTTTATTTAATAAATATATGGATAAATTGAAATTCAACGATATCAATGCCAATTATATGGGTCCTAAAATTAATACTATTTAACAACAAACTTCACTAATCATGCCAACTTTTCCAGAGATATGTCTATCTTGCTATATCTTAGCTTTGATTTAAATTTTTATGATTACATACATCAAGATCTCTTAGTTCTATTGCACTATTTTTATGTAAACTCAATGTAATTTGAATTTAATTCAAAAGTTTTTGATAGCAAGTACAATTATTTTTAATATCATTGGTAGTAAGAGATTATTTAGAATTATGGCATCTTCTATAAAATAAAATGATAATTATTAGATATACTCGTACATTTTCTTTTGTAAAATTATTAAAATTACAAACAAAAAGTTCATATTGTTACAGGGAGTTTTCAGAAAACTAGGGATGGATAATTTTAATTGAAGTGTTAAAAATTAGGTGAAGTATCTCCGTCGGATTCTAATGCAAAAAGAAGCAATACCGTCAATGATTATCCCTACTTTAATTGCAGTTTGTACACTGGTGGCCGACACCTTGTCATTATATGGCAAAAGAATAGAAATGCTCAAATCTGAAAAAAGATCCGAGTATGGCTTTATCTTTTTGCAAACGCAACCCTTCTCCTAGGCTAGAATCCTACCACACACACGCAGAGGAAAGGAGAAATGGTACTGGTGAGAGAGACCGATCACATGCAAAGCTCGTAGCATTAATTAGCCACCATGGCCAACCACGGGAGGGCACTACATGTTAAAAGATGTCTTCGTACTAATTCAAAGCGTTATCTTCTTTATTCTCTTGTACTGCAGTGTAAATTCAGAGTGTTTTACACGTTGAAATGAATACAGAGAACAGCATTCCCGATGTCCATGTCAAGTAGTCTGAAAGGCCGCGATGTGCCTATGTGTCTATCTATCAGCATCTTTTTTGACCGCCGCGTGACTGGAAGTTCAAACCTGAGTCCAATAAAGTTCTAGACCGATGTGATTTTTGTCAATCCAATCGAAATATTTCAATTTGGGTTTAATCATTAAGTTTGAATTATGAATGTAATAAAAAATCTTTATAAAACTTAAATTTAATTTTAAAACTAATGTTATTTTTGAATTATGAATATAATTCATTATTCTTTGAATTTGCAAATCTGCACTTAGTAAAATAGCGAGAATTTGCCGATTTTCATGTATATTGTCCCTGAAGTTAATAGTAAAAACTGG
Source organism: Erythroxylum haughtii (assembly GCA_025504935.2). Taxonomy (NCBI): domain Eukaryota; kingdom Viridiplantae; phylum Streptophyta; class Magnoliopsida; order Malpighiales; family Erythroxylaceae; genus Erythroxylum; species Erythroxylum haughtii. The sequence continues at coordinate 348,206 of JANSVB020000052.1, forward strand.
TCACGGACGAGTTTTCTCTCATCACTTAAAGTAATTTCTTGTCTTATTCTCTTAATATTAATATCTAATTCTTTTATTATTATTATTATTATTATTATTATAAAGTAATTTCTTGTCTTATTCTCTTAATATTATTATCTAATTATTTATTATTATTATTATAATCACCGCCATCATTTTCAATTTTTTATTTGCATAATAAAGCATTTTTGAAAAATCAAGTTCTAACTAACTACTCAATATTTTCCCTTTTCTTTCTTGGGTTTTTCTTCTTTTCGGATATACGTAAATTGGTAATTCAACGATCAATCTAATCTTACATTTGCTTTCCTTGTAACTCATGTTTTCTAGATGATGTTCGAGTTTTGATATATTAATTGAATGGTTGTGCTTTTTCACTTTTCACAATCTAGTTATTTTTTCATTAGATCTATTACTATATTTTTCTTTAGATCAATATTTATATTTGACGATCATACTAAATGATATTCAAAATTTATTGGGTCTAGTAAGGAACTTATTATTATTATTATCATTATTACTTTGGGCGTCTTTGTTCTTCCAAACACAACTTGTGAATTTGTTGAGTAATATTGGAATAGAACATATCTCTTTTTTTTTTTTTTTTTTTTTTTTCAGATTTTGATTTTGGGATCTCATTTATGTTGGTAGCTTAGATTTGATCAAATATAGTTGATCTTCAATCCTTGTTTAGACGTTTTCTCGTCTGACTTTTGGAAAACTATGTTTGCTTTCTACTTTTGCATATTCAGGGTGAGTCCTACAATGGAGGAAATTATGGTGAACGGTGCTAACTATGATAAAATTATATAGAGTTGGTGTGTGGCATCATAAACAGATCGAATCAGTTTGGTTGTTTCCTTTCTCTAGTTAATTGATATGACATAAATTTTTGCTTCTATATTAGGCATACTTGTGATAATTTCAGATTATGTTTGCTCATGGTTGATTCATTGGTGTTTGGATTTCAATTTTCAGTCTTTATTGATTCATTAAAAGTTTTAAACTCTTTTTTGTTTAAAATTTTCAATATTTTGTTTTTTAAATTGTCTAGTATCGTGTTTTAGTATTATGTTAAAACCTAGTTGTTATTTGTGGTTCAAATTTTGGACCATCAAATTTTGATTCACTTGTAGTCGTGTGTATTTGTGATTTTTACTTCTAATTATTGCAGTGCCCATTTTGGGATTTAATATCAATCTTTGTTCTCTTTCTCAAGTAACAATATAATCATTTAGGAAATTGATGGGCTTGTCTTCTATAACTTGTGTTGGGCATTAGGGTAGGAGTAGTGATTTTGACTTCTGATGATACAATGAGGGCTAGTCCTTAGGTGAGTTTTGAGTCTAAGAGTAAGGAAGATGTTGACAAACTACGGATAGATTCTTGGAACATCAGGACCTTTACAAGAAATTCTTTAGAAATAGTAGAGATTTTAGACAAATATAAGATCCATATAGCGTGTATCCAGGAGACAAAGTGGACGAGAGATAAAGCAAAAGAGATTAATAGGCTCAAACTTTATTATTCAGGGTGTTCGAGAAGACATAATAAGGTAGATATCTTGGAGGTCAAAGAACTCATATATCATATTGTAGAGGTAAAGAGGACTAATGATATGATTATGTCCTTAAAGAGTGTGCGGGGAGGTGTTGTTTTCAATTTAATGTGTACTTATACACCTCAAGTAAGGTTGAATAAAGAACACAAGTGTCAATTCTGGTTTCTAGGAAAAGCTAGGTGAAGTGATTTAGTGGACCCCCTAATGAGAGAGTTATGCTAGGAGGAGTTTTTAATGGTCATATAGGGGCAACCTCAAATAGATATTTATGGACTCATTGAGGTTTTGGGTAGGTGATAAGAATTATAGTTGGAATGCTTTGTTAAATCTCGTATTAGCCTTTGCGTTGGTGATAGGCAACCTTTTTCTTAAGAAAAGCGAGGAACATCTAGTGATGTTTAAAAGCAAAACTACAAAAACTCAAATTGTTTATTTCTTCATAAGGCAAAGCGATCGACCTAGTTGCAAAGATTGTAAGGTGATATCGAATGCTTGCTTGTCAATTCAGCATAAACTGTTGATTTTGTATCTTATAATTAAGGACTATAAAGCTCTATTGGATAGCACTATATAGGTAAATAGAGTAGTTAATAAAGAAAGTTATAAATTGGCAAAGAAAGAGGCGAAAAAGATAATCTCAAAAGCTAAGAGCAAAGCTTGTGAGAAATTGTATCAATAATTGGAAACTAAAGATGGAGAAAATGATATTCTTAAGTTAGCGAGAGCTAGAGAATGGAAAGAGAAAGACTTAAATTAAGTTCGTGGTATAAAAGATGAAGCAAAGCTAGTGCTCATGGCTGAAAATAACATCAAGAGAAGATGTCAAAGATACTTTTGTAGCCTTTTTAATGAAGACATAGAAGACAACATCTCTTTAGGTGATCTTAGCATGTCTGAGAGGTACTGTAACTTTAATTGTTATTGGTAAATTACAAGGGAACAAATTAAATTGTCATTGAGGGAGATGAATAGTGAAAGCGCGGTAGGTTGATGAGATACACATAGAGATATGGAAGAGTTTAGGAAAATAGGATCGTACTTAGCTAGTCAAGCTTTTTAATGTAATCCTTAAGTCTACCAAAATGTCAGATGAGTGGAGACTTAGTATGCTAATTACTTTATACATGAATAAAGGGGACATTGAAAGTTGTAACAACTATAGAGGTATCAGTCTACTTAGTTACACTATGAAGTTATGATAAAAGGTAATTAAGGAAAGAGAGAGAAAGGATGTTCCTATCTTAGAGAACCAGTTTGGCTTCATATCAAGAAGATCCATGACAGAAGTTTCACATCTTCTTAAAAGATTACCTGAATATTATATGGAAAGGCAACATAACCTATATATGGTTTTCATTGATTTAGAAAAGACGTATGACGTGATACTTCAGAAAATCATGTGAAGGTATTTAAAAGTTATGAGAGTTCCTATGACCTATATACGGATTATTAAGTATATGCATGCAAGTGTAAAAATTGTGAAAATTAATTACTCAATTTACATTTTTAAAATTTTAGAGAAATAAATTTAAAAAATTTAAATTTGAAAATTGAAAATTTGAATAGGTTAGTTATCCTATCCCTGATACTAACTTATTATAATGCAAAAGTAAATCCTATTCAAGGACTGCCTTTCGCTAGATATTCATAAAACCAAGTCACTTTCCTTGCCAAAAATACATGGTAGATTAGATCAATGGAGGAAAAACAACTGAGAAAGTTGATGAAAAGGATACCGACCATGATTGTACAATAATAGAAAGTAGAAACTTTTATTAATTGAAAATTTGACAAAAGGGTGTTTTGAACATAAGTTTTGATCATTTATAACCTTAATATTTAAAAATGTTAAAATTAAATCTTACTAAATCGTATATTTTAACCTTTGTCTATTAAATACAATATTTTACTTTTTTAAGGGCCTAATCAAAGCGAGCAAGATCTTTCGACTACTATGACCACTTTTTATTGTTAATGATTTACCAAAATCAGAATTCTGCGTTAGATCTAAATTTAAAGTAGGACCTACTTTTTAATAAGTATAGGATTCACTTTTTTTATTTAATTTATTTATAAGTATCCCTCTCCTCCATTTTCTTCTTCTCTCTCTCTCATTTTTAATAAGTATAGGATTCACTTTTTTTTATTTTATTTATTTATAAGTATCCCTCTCCTCCATCTTCTTCTTCTCTCTCTCTCTCTCACACACACCGGTCCAAGCATGAATTTAAACATTATTTCAAAATAGTCTTATTGTTTATTTTCTTTGTTAAAGTTTAATGATTGTGAACGAAGTTAGTTGATAACAAATAATTAAGACTTTTTGTACGCCCTCATTACAAAACAACAATATAGTCCATCAAGTCCACTTTTATCTATTATAAAAGGTTAATACATAATTAAATTTTCATTACTTATCGTCATTTTAAGAATTTTATGTATTATTTTAAACATAATTAAATTGACCATGCATGATTTGTGCAACAATTACTATTTCCAATTCTGTTGTCAAGCTTCATATGATTGTGCAGGATGTGTGATTTTCTTCACAGATCACGTAACAACTCCAGCATCCACTGCCCTAGCAGTCACATACTAGCCATCCATAGCAACCGTAATAAGAGTAATAACATGGTGGTGGTGGCCTAATGTTATTATATTAATCTAATAAAATATTATTTTATTAATCATATTAAATTATTTTTAAATTTAAATTTAATTTAAAATTGTCTAGAATATTCTATGTTGAACCTCGTTTTTGGAGCTCAATAATCCGGAGCCAAAACAAAGCCCGTCATCCTATAAGGGTGGCATGCCCACAATAGCCAAACATCAACATCACAATTTTGAGAAATCACAAGCAAAACTCAATCGTATTTCATTAATGAATCCAAAAAAAGTTTATACAAGCTTATTTCAAAATACTGAATACAAAATACAAAATACAAAATACACACGATACATTTGAATGCTTATGCTTGATATGATTCTAAATACCAAAAAAAATTCATTCTGAACTAACTTAATTACAAAAGTCTTAAACTATCTTAGAGTTCAAATGCCTTGCAAGGATTGTTATTCGTCTCTTTCTGCACCTGAGGAAGGAATAAGGGTGAGCTATATAACTCAGTGGCTAATACATTTATAGCCATTGGCAATGAGCCACACAGTCAAACATATATATATATATATGTGTGTGTGTACATTCATATGGCATACACTTCTTATCTTAATCTAGAAATGACAGTTTGGCTTTTTATTTTGGATTCCAATTCACATTTCATAATTCAATACATCATCACATAGGACATATTAGATGTAATTTAACATCAAAGCATAACACTCAAATTTTATCATAACTTAAATGCACAAACCGTTGGCTCAAGGATTTCGTAAAACAAAACAGAGAAATCGAAGTTTACTCCGTGAACAAAACGAATCTACTTTTTGGATTTCGTATGCCACAAGCGGACAGTCGGGAGAAGGCTTTACGTTGACGTGCCCGTGACTACGAAACAGTTCCTCTCTCGCCCAAACAAAAGCACATAATCAATGCTCAAATTATTTTATGAAATGCTTTCATACTTTTCATGCTCTTTCCTTTTTTTCATTCATACAAAATGCCAGGACATATTTCAAGGCATAACATGTTCAAAATCAATTTTTAATTATATCAAAATATCATACATCTTTCAATGTATAACTTAAAACACATCATGGTAATTCATAATTTAGCAATTCTAGCATATACACACACATAGGCAAAATGCCTATTTACACAATAACCATAAATATATTACCCACCTGATTTGCTTACCAATATCCAAGTTAAGGTTGTCTTTCCCTTTGCTCTTGGGTAGGATTCTCTTGGTTCCCTTCATTCTTCACCAAATGAAGGGATCTTTAGCTCAAAGGGAAACTCTTCTCTTCCTCTACCTTATTCTCCTTTTTTGAATCACTTCAAAATCACTCTTTAA
>JANSVB020000052.1:416452-426530 GCA_025504935.2 Erythroxylum haughtii
GTGGTGGTTTTGAAGGCAGGGTCGGCGGAGCTGGATGAGGCTTTGGCAGTGGTGGTTTTTGAGCTGGTTTAGGTTGTTCCGATGGCTTCACAATAGTCAGTTCAGGCAGTTTTGGAGTCGGTTTAGGTTTTTTTGGTGACTTCAGAATCTCAATTCCCATAATTATATCACCACCTTTGCAACATATCTTTTGCTCAATCTTCTCCGGAATGCAGCACACCACAGTAATAATTACTGCGTTGTTCTTTTCATTGTACACCTAATTCTCAATTTCTCTTGTTCACAAATCAAGTATCGCATATGAATAAAACTAAGTTACTGTATCCGTCTTTGTGTTCGTATTGGATTTAGACGCAATTGGAGATTGAAAAAGAAAAAAAGACTCACGAGGAATTTTGTACAGTACTTTCTTGATCTTCTTGTTGCATTTCTCACGTGTCATATCAACCTTATGATGGACAATTTTGTCCATTCCCATAAAATTAGACAACTATTAATTGCATTTTTTAGTTTTTCAATAAATTATCGATTGAGTTATGTAATTTGATCCAAATAAAGATAATAAATGATCTAGATTAATGGGTCAAATTCTGGGTAGAAAATGGGTCCCTCTCTGTCTGGACCTGGTCCATATCGACCTTGTGATAGGAAGCCCGATATGGAAGCCATATAAAGGTTAAGGTCTCCTGCAGTTGCTGATATCAATCGAAAGCATAAGAAAACTCTGACCCATTAGGAATAATTTTGCATGCCTAAACCACATGTCCAGAAGCACTTTCTGTAAAAGCCATGGGTTATTCGAGGTTGTTTGGAGCTCAAAATCAATATCGGAATCAAAGATAGAACTAAATCAGGTATTTCACATTACCTTCGTTTTTAATCCTTTCATACTTGATCCTGGGTACGTAATTAGGTCTGTGCTACGTATTACACATGGTATCAGAGCGGTTACGTGATCGGGTTGCCGGAAATGAAGGTTTTTCAGTTTTTCATCTCATTTGGTTTTCTTTGATTTTTGATTTGTCTTTTAGTTTTTTACGTATATAATTACGTAAAAGTAATATACATAAGGCTAGCTACAAAAAATAGGTCGAAAACAAGCCAAATGGAGCAAAAAATTGACTTCTGGGATGTCGAAAATCATCATTGGCGTCGAAGCGGCATTGCTACAGTAGCACGGAGAGAGTGCCGAGGGTTGGCACATACAATGGCAACACGTCGCACCACGTAGCGACGGATGCATGTTGTGCGTGGGACATATGCGAGACTCGCTCCCCACGCACCACCAGGCAAGGGATTGTGGGCGCGTGCAAGGCACGCACCTATCCGAACTATCCATGTTGCGCTCACGTGGCAAGCAGGATGTTAGACACATGTCGACGCGTGTAAGGCATGTGCCATATAGTAGACGCATGTCTACTCATGGAGGCGCGTGATGCTCACACACTAGACATATTTGGCACGTTTATGGCTACTACATGCGCGGTTTCGCGTGAACATGCACTGAAGTCAGCGTACGGTCTGCTACAGTAAATTCAAAGAAAACCAAAAATTCTAAATTTCCTATAAGGGTGCCCCGAAGTGTTTAGGGTCAGTTTTCGGATCCGAGAAATTTATAAAGTGCGCTTTTTCCCTTTTTTTGGATTTATTACGTTAGTAATAAATTAAAGTTTAACTCTAGAAAAAGGAATTAAGGCATTCTGGATCCGATTCCAAGTAAATTTTCATGCTTCAGACATCATATAAGGGAGATTCAAGAGGTTCTCGTGTCTTGGGTCTCATATTCGATGTTCGAGATTGCATGATAGTTGATCGAAAAAGGCACTAGGACATTCTAAAGCTATTTTTGAGTGAATTTTCGTGCAACGAACTTATCATAAGGGAGATACATGAGGTTCACATGTCTCGGGTGGTCGATTCAGTATCCGGTGATGCACGATAATCACTCTATTCAGTCTCAAATGAAGTTTTCAAAGAATGTTTCAGCACGAGTATGTGACAGTGAGACTATGCATTCAGTGTTTTGCATTTATTAATGTCACATTGTCACATACCATATGCCTATAAAGAATGTAAGGATAACATAAAGATTTATCCCTTGTGTTTGTGGACTTTTTGGGTGCTGATGAGGATGTAGTCACCGCAGTGATCTTTTGAGTCAGTATTTTGAATTGTTCTACTTATACGATGGGGGTTGTCTTTGGTCTCAAGTTTGGTTTTGCCTACAGGTGTTGGCCTTACATGAGATTTTGAGATGTGCATAAAGGCATTAGATAGAGGAAAGTCGTTGCTTAAATGATCCATTCACCTATAGGTGATAATGTAATGAGAGTTGATGATTTGTACTCTAATCGTTTTTATGTGTGGAGGTCTAATTACATATATTATGTATTCAACCCACAGGTATTTCATAATATGTGTGAGCAAATTTTCAGTAAAGATACTATTTAATGGCTTGAGTATCGTTGTTGTCCTACATTTGTGCTGATTTAAAAATTGTCATCTTGAAGTCACCTTTTTAGCCAACAAAATCAGTGTCACTATTGAAATCCTAACCGATTTCAATACAAAGAAATGGACAGATGATGTATTAAATGCTATGGAGATAGTTGTGGTTGATATGACCATACAGACGGATATGCCATCTCCATTTACATCCATGACAATGAAAACTCATAAAGCATCCTATAAATCCTGGGATCGGTTTGACAGATTATGTCTGTGACCATTAAGAGATCCATTCCTAACCATCTACAAAGTGAATTTCCAGACACAGACATAGTGAAGAAGTTTCTTGATAATTTCTCTTAGAGGTACATAGTCTCATCTAGTGTCGAGACAAGTGCCTTAATTAAAGAATTATTCTCCATGAAGTATACAGGAGAAAAAGGGAGTAATGGAGAACATATCGAGAATTATTCATCTTCACAGTAGATTGAAGATGCTGAGACTTTAATGCTTTGATAGCCTATTTTGTTGATGAGGAGGAGAAACTCAAGTTTGCTACTCCTATAGGCCTCGAAGCAGCTTAAAGGAAGATAAAGACGAAGCCCGCTAAGTTCAAAGGTAGACAAAATTCAAATCTTTTCCATATGTTGAAGTTGGTCAAATTAGCGCTGATAAAGGTCTTAGGGACATAAGAAACCAGTAGTGTGAGGTTTAAAAGGAGACTGAGAACATCAGGTTACTCTTTAGCTTGTCAATTATGAATCTAATTTGCGATAGTTGCATTAAGTATATGGTGGTTATTTAGTGGAACATCTAATCAAGGTGCTTCTAGAATGCAGTGGTTCACATCCAAGATAAATCCAAATAAAGAAAAGTAGGAACTGATGACTTACAGCACTAAAGAAGTGGAAGTACTGTCTATAGGGGGATGTATATATTGAACCTTTTGTAAGGTTCATTTGGGTTTTAGACGACACATTTTATATATGATCTTTTGATCAATTTTGGACAAAGAAGGTTGACATTTTGCATTTAATGCTTCTATTGTACAGTTGTTTAATGTAAAACATAATAGTATAACTTTCTTGTCATATAGTTTGTATAGAATGTATCTTACCCCGAATTAGATAAATGCTTATTCGTATCTTGCTAGTTAAGTTATGAAGGGCCCTAATGAATGAGAAGTCATACATGGTGTGACATAAAGGTTTTAACCACATTTCCAGACCTAGGGTTGAGAAACTGATCAAGAAAACATTTCTCAATTCTAGATTACGATGATTTGGGAACATGTGCTGACTGTTATAAGGGTGAGTTGACTAATAAGGATATTGAGATCAACTCATGCTTCTGACTTGTTGAGTTTGATACATAAAGATATTGGTAGGCCTCATATAGTTGCAATTATGAATGTATTTTGACAATTATCGATGATTATTCCCATTACAGTTATGTATTCTTACTTAAAGATTGAAGGTTGAGAACCTCTTGGGAAGATTCATCAAGATGTTCAGATTTGGCTGTGAAGGAGAATATCATGGCAAACATGGTGTTTCAGTACTTTAAAGGGTCCATTTGCCATATATATGGAATCAGTTAGAATAGTGACTTAGTTCACTATACTAAGTAGTTTTGAGAAAAATGGTGTGTTGCTGAAAGGCATGACTGCATCCTAAAGGACTTAAAGAAGTCAATGCAAAACATGACTAATCTACCTAATTATCTAAAAGTTGGAAAACTCAACCTTGCACACATTAATGTATGGGGCAGTCCTACTAAGGTAGTATAATCCTTATAAAAAAAAGATTGCATACTCGTCCCCCTCATTGCTATTTAGTAGGATATCTTGACCACTTTAGAGCTACAAATTTTACTGTAGAGAAGGAGGGACCATAATAGTGGAATCACAAACAGCTAAGATTCTGGAATACTATATCTCTGATGATGGTGGGCCTTTTGACCCTTCGGATGATAACAGGGAGGATACTACAGTTGTCACGTACCCGCTACTCATACAGTTAGATCTAGTGGATCTAAGTCATTGTACTGTGACTGTACAGGAACAGGAACCCATACCTGTAGACATAGAGGTTCTTGGGGGTATAAGATCTAATACAGTTAAGTAAATCTACTAGAGTGAGATGACCTGCTATCCCATATGATAAACATAGTCTATCAGGAGTACAACACTATTCTATTAGACATGTTACGGATCTAGTTACTTTTACAAAAGCTATTTTTAGACCCAATGTGGAAGTGTGGTGGGATGCAATGAATGATGAGATGCAAGTCATGAAGTATGGTAAGGTCTAGGAGCTAGTTGATTTGCATCAGGAACTGCAAACCCGTCAATTATAAATGAAGTTTTGGACCTAAAGGATTTCAGGATAAGTTCAACAATTTATGGGCTCGCTCAGTTGCCTAATGGTTCACTTAGAGAGAAATGTTGACATTATGTTATCTTTTCTCTCGTATCCTCGTAGGATATATTTTGAGGGATTAAAGCAATTATAGCTCATGATGATACAGAGTTACATCAGATGACTGTCAAAACTATTTTCCTGAATAAAGACCTTTATGAAATGGTCTCTATGGTACTACCTTAAAGATCTCAGGATCCAAACAGAACTGACATGGTTTGTGCGTTATGCAAATCAATATATAGTTTACAACAAACCTCCTAAAAGTAATACCTTACAATTGATGAGGTTGCGACCTCTTTCAACTTCATAGAAAATAAAGTCAAAGATGCTTGTACTATAGAGTCAAGGGGAGCAAAGTTATCAACTTTTGGTCAAGAACTTTGACATGAAGGATCTTGATGTAACATCTTTTGTCCTAGGTATTCAGATTTTCCATAATAGATCTCAACACTCGTCAGACCTCTCACAGAATGCATATATTGAGTATGTGTTACAAAGGTTTAATACGATTAATAATAAACCTGTCGTAGCCTCTGTCTCTCATAATGAGAGCTAATCTTTGGTATAGTATCCAAAGAATAAAGTAAAGAGAGGGGTTATGAGAAATGTTTCGTATTTTAGTATGGAGGATAGCCTGATGTTTGCTCGACTATGTACTAGGTAGGACATTGCTTTCAGTTTGGTCAATATCTGGTTAATCCAGTTGTAGATGATTGGAATGTAGTTTTGTCCTAGGTATTCAGACTCAAATTTTAGTTATGTGTCCAGATGATCGTAAATCCACTTAAGGTTACAGTTTTAAGTTTCCAAATGGTACAATATTGTAGAACTGTGTCAAGTAGACACAAGTAACTTCCTTGACTATGCAAGCAAAGTGCATACTATGGGGCTGCTTCACAGATGGTTTAGCTCAAAAACTTGATTTCTGAGTTATCTATGGTTGTTTCAGTGGCTAGACCAATTTAGTTGGACTGTGGTAATCTTCTAGCTATATTGTTTAATAACAACAAAGAATATCACAGGGTCTTAGCATTTAAAGATCAATTATTTGGTCATAATGGTGTTGATAAGAAAAGGTGACATTAAGGTTTGGAGCATTTAAAGACTAAGGAACTATAAGTCGATCCTTTAACTAAAGGACTTCAACCACTTGTGTTTGTAACACAAGTATACAGTATGGGTGTTTTGATGTCTTTAGACACTGTTAATTTAGGGATCGTTATGTTTGCACCATGTACATTCGTACATTTTGATGTATTATGATAATATGATGGTTCATTAATAAAGATGATCATTGCTTATCCTCAGTAATACGTGTTATCATACATTGTTATAATACGTATAACAGTCTTAAGATTTGTGTTAATCTTAATCATTTAAAGATCATTGGGCATATATATAGATTAACCTTGTGCCTATGTCATTAGACATATACAGTTTTATTATAGATATCTATGAAGTTTGGCATGGCATAGGGGAATATAAGTTTTTAATCCCATAAAGGTATTCTCTAATGCGGTTTAGCATTTAGTTGGAGAACATAAAGATTTTCTCTAATGTAATTTAGCATTCGGTGAGAGGAAACAAGTTTTCTCTAATACTGTTTAACATTCGGTGAAAGAAAACATGATTTCTCTAATAGAATTTAACATATGCGGTTTAGCATAAAGTTGGAGAAATCGAGACCTACAAACGAAAATGATATAATTTAGATCATAAAGATATCATCGTAGTTTGCCACACTCCATTTTCCCATTTATGTTAGTGAGGTATTAGGTACATAATTGTATTGGATATGTGTCACACATGACATATGTATTTGATACTTTTCGGTATTGAAAGCCTTGCAGGACAAAATGATAAACTTTCATTATCTTTGGATCAAATGTTTTGTTTTTAAAACTTAGTCGACTATTCAGTGGCATGGCTGTTGGGCCCCGATTTCGAAAACGGGATCCAACAATGGCTTAATCGAATTTTTAAACTGTTTTTAAACTAAAGTCAAATTGCAATTAAAGCATGTCCAAAGGGGCGATTGTTGAACAATTTTGTCCATTCTCATAAGGTTGGACAATTATTAATTGCATTTTTAGTTTTTAAATAAATTATCGATTGAGTTACGTAATTTGATCCAAATAAAGATAATAAAGTGGTCTAATAAATGATCTAGATTAATGGGTCGAAATCTGGGTGAAAAATGATTCAATTCCATATGGACTTGGTCCATATCGACCTTGTTATAGGGAAATCCGATATGGAAGCTATATAAAGGTTAAGGTCTCCTGCAGTTGCTAATATCAACAGAAAGGGTAACAAAACTCTGACCTATTAGCAGTGCTTTCATATTAAGGAAACTGTAAATAGGCCTAAACTATGTGTCCAGAAGCACTTTCCGTAAAGATCCCGGGTGATTCAAGGTCGTTTGGAGCTCGGAATCGGTATAAATCATAATTGAAGCCGAATTAGGTATTTCGCATTATTTTCATTTTTAATCCTTTTATGCTTGATCCTAAATACGTAATTAGATCTGTGTTACGTATTACACCTTAACTACTATTGTTGTTACCTGTAAAACAGTATGACTCTTGTATGTACACAGCTCTTACAAAATCCATATCTCAGTTCAGGAAACAAAGTACTGCAATTAGCGGACAAGAAACAGAGTTGGAAGATTCTGAAATACGGAACGGACATGGATGAATAAGCATTGGGCAGAATGTAAATGTAAAAGTTCAAAAAAACCAGTAACACTGGGCCACAGGTACAAGTTAGCAATCTTCTAAAAGAGCATAAGAAGCACATAATACGAAGGAAAAGACAACGGCAACAAACGACCCCGTGTCGGTAGCAAATTACGTAAAGCTCGCCACAAAAATTCACGAACCGTTGGTGGAACTTGTAATTTCCAAATTAACTTCCAATCGATGCCTGTAATGATCTCAGCAGTGCGATTACAAAATGGGTGTTTAGTTAGCAGATAAACGAAGCAGAGAAACATCATAAAAGCTCCTCAAACCTGCTGGCCGTCACCTTCTGCAATATTATATATATATATATTTCGAAAGGACATGTTTGGTCAGATTCAATAATACCCTAGTACTTTTAAGGAAAAAAATATAAAACGAAAAATGAGATGGGTGGCGGACACTGGATGACTGGACAGCTCAACGGCAAATTGGGTGTCGTATTTCACAAAGTTAATAGTCAACTCAGGTCAACAACCCCACTCTCTGCTTTGTGAAAGTATATAAATTATAAGCATCCTTTTTCTTATATTTTTATAAAAAAGTTTATTCCTTTCTTTTATGGTTTTATAAAGAGGCTGATTCCAGCAAGTAATTTCTTTTATGTTTTTATAAAGAGGACGATTCTTTAAATTTAATTTGAATTTATTAAATTCAACTCATTAATAGTTATGATAATTATAATAAAGTATTTATTTTAGTTATATTTAATTGTTGTGGATTAAATATAAAAGTTAAGTTGAGTCTCAATTTCTATGTCAATTGCATTTAGTTAACTCATATGTGATATATATGTCTTATTAAATAAATTTTTTGATAAACATAATAATCAATAAATCAAATCAATCAAATAAATTAACAATTAAATCAATAATTTTAATATAAACAATCATTTGAATATTTAAAAATTTAAAGAATTTCACGTACCAGCGTGATTAGTTAAAAATATCTTCAAATGTGCATGAATTAATTATTTTAAATAAACTAATCGCAACAATTCAAAATTAAATGAAATAGCTTATTTAAATAGTTGTTTGAAGACGCAAAATATTTTAAGTGCTTATTAATGAAAAATTTTAAATGTATGCAATAATAGATGAATTAAGTATTTCAAATAAATTATTTGCAATAATTAAAAAACAAATGAAAAACTCAATTTAAATAGTTGTTTAAAGATACAAAATTATATATTTATATAAATATATAGAAGACATTTCAAACTCCCGTGTTCTCACATATTGTCGGTGTACTAATAAAACATGGGTGTTGGTAAGTAGGTAATAAAAAGTCCTTCCCTTTCATTAGGTTGAAATTTCGAGTTAGTATTTACACTAGAGATAAAAGAAAAAGAGGGAGTTCGGAATATTTAATTCAAATTTTACATTTGACTATATATATATATATATATATCTTTGTGTGTTCTCACATATTGTTACAAATGAAATCATTTGTGTTCCTCATGCTGCTTCAACTCTATTCTAATCTATCTCATTCATATATTTATATATAATCCATAATATATAATTTTGATGAAAATATTATGATAAGAATTACAATAATATGATAGTATTTTGATAATATTTTGGTAATATATAAATAATATTCATTTATCTCTTGTTCTTGACATTTTACTTCACCTTATACTTCTTCTTACAAATAAAAATCTATGATTATTTAGATTTCATTTCAATTTTGTGATTTCTTTATTTCCAAACAAATAAAAATTAAAGAATAAAGATTGCATTCATATTTCCGCCTCTTTATAATTTATTACCAAAAAAGAAATAGAATTAGGTACTCCTACGCCTACCAACAAGCATCCTTTGAATTCTGACTTTAAAATTTATATTTAAAATTTAGTTAATTTTTATTAAATATTTTAATTTTAAAAATAATATTTTTATTTATAATAATATTAATTTATTTAAAAATTTGAAATTTAAATTTAATATTTCAAGCCTTAAATTAAGCTAAAAGTGGGATCGGAGCTTACTTATCTTTGGTTAATTAATATGGGAAGAAATATATAAGTAAAAAATAAAAAATGTTTGATAATATATTATAATTAAATAAATACTATTTTATATTTCTTTTTGTCTCAAAAAATAATAATATATTATTATTATTATATCTTGGGACACGTGTACAATTCGCACGTGGACTGACGTGACTCATTATTGGAGTGTTAATCCTTTAATTACGTATTTAAGTCATTAGTCACAGAAATAATCACTTTATTAAAAAAGAAAGGAAAGGCCATAACCTCGGGAAGAGCGAGGTTCGTTGACTTGACTTCATTATTATTATATATTACAGAAGGTGAAGTGGGTAAATCAAAGCAGGCGCATGCAAACCAAAGATAGGCTCAACGAGTAGGCAATAAGGATCTTGTTATTAACCCGTCGGTTACACTTGTATTTCTTTCAAGCATTTCCCAAGTCCAATAACAGCCATGGCGGAAAC
>JANSVB020000052.1:463419-475585 GCA_025504935.2 Erythroxylum haughtii
CAAAGGAAAACACACATCGACTTGTGCAGTTCTTGATGGGCCTAAATGAAGATTATGAACATGTGGTGAATCGAGTAATGCTTATGGAGCCTCTACCAATAGTGAACAGAGCTTATGCTATGATGCAGACTGTTGAAAGGCAAAGGACAGTCAATGCAAGTAATGAAAACACTATGAACGTGGCTATGATGGTAAAACAATCCAGTTCCAACACTAGAAGAGGGGGCAGAAGTCACACTGGCAGTAAAAGAACTTACACCAGAAAAGAAGACAAACATTGTGAAGAATGTGGGAAAGCAGGACATACCGTGGAGACATGCTTCAAACTCCATGGAGTACCCGAATGGTATAGGGAGTTGACTGGGCAGAAGGGTAGAGCCAATCTGGCCACACTTTGTGATTCACCTGCAGATTTCAAAAATGAACACAATGAGCCCACTGACAATGGCAAGCAGATTTCCCCAAATTTGGCCACATTCATACAGCAAGAAATCTCCAGGGCAATCAAGGGAAAGGGACCAAGTGAGGTAAAAGTGGGAGGCTTTGCAAATTTTGCAGGTAATGGGTGCATTAATACACATCTCACAGACAATGCATGCGCATGGTTGATAGATTCAGGAGCATCATCACACATGATAAAGGACTTAAGTTCCTGCCACAAACATGAAGTAAACCGGATGTATGAGCCTGTCATCCTTCCGGATGGCACACAGCAGGAAGTAACACACACATGCCAAGCCACCTTTGGTGACATAATCACTCTTAACAACATACTACATATACCAACCTTCTTCAGAAATTTGCTTTCAGTAAATAAGCTTACCACACAGAATGATGTAGCTGCCATTTTTGTGTCTAATGATCTGTTCTTGCAGGACCTTCAGACTAACAGCATCATAGCAACTATCAAGGCCAGGAATGGATTGTATGAGTTGAGACCCGACCACCTGCTGCCTTCTGGGACTCTAAAGGGTCCTTCCCTCGATTTCTACAGAACCAAAGATGTCACCTTTAGTGCTATTATCCCTTATGATGTTTGGCATAGCAGATTAGGACATGTATCTAGAGAAAAGATGCAACACATCAATGAAATCAAATTTTCTGCTCATGACTTATCTCTTTGTCAAGTATGTCCTATGGCAAAACAACACAGGAAATCCTTTCCCAAACATAAAATCAAGACTACCAGAACCTTTGAACTCTTGCACATGGACCTATGGGGTCCCTATCGGATCCCAACCTCAAATGGCTCACAATTCTTTCTCACCATTGTGGATGATCACTCTAGAGCAACTTGGACATTCCTACTTCGACACAAACACGAAACCCATCCAACCATAACCCAATTTATCAAATCCGTAGAAAAACAGTATGACACTAGAGTTCTGAGGGTTCAAACCGACAATGGGACAGAATTCATAAATCATGAATGCAGGAAGTATTTTGCAGAATTGGGAATTATACATCAGAAAAGCTGCCCCTACACCCCACAACAGAATGAGGTGGTTGAGATCAAACATAAGCACCTACTTCAAATGACCAGAGCCCTGTTGTTTACAGCCAACCTTCCTAAGCATCTTTGGGGGGAAGCACTCCTTACAGCCACCTACCTCCTAAATCGCATACCCTCTAAGACCCTGCAATGGCAGACCCCATATGAGAGACTAAACAAGAAGAACCCAACCTATGACCACCTAAAAACTTTCGGATGTCTGTGCTTTGCCTTAAACAAATCTCCAAGCAAAACCAAGTTAGACCCTAGAGCCTCCAAATGCGTATTCCTTGGGTACATGCCAGACTACAAAGCCTACAGAGTGATGGACCTTGAAACTAAACAAATCTACAGTTCAAGGGATGTCACTTTTCAAGAAAGCATTTTTCCCTTTGCCACAATTCAGGACAGAACAGTGCAAAGATCATCACCATTGTTTCCCAACATCACCTCAGAGGGTGACACCGAAATGCCAACTGAACTGCCCAGGACTACCAACCCACACCAACCCGAAACTCCACCAGATAACTCAGACACTCCACTTTCACCTTATAACTCACCAGAACAACACTCTACTCCCATACATCACATTAGGAAAAGCCAAAGAACCCATACTAAACCCCAATACCTGAACGACTATGTCCTCCAAGCTTCTGCTCATCAATCCACTGCTGTCCTTGATGCCTCTACGGTTGCTTCACAAGTCTTTGGCTCTGCAGGAACAGAAGAAAGCGAGGAGTTACAATCACAAATCACACATACAAAGCCATACATGGAGTTCCTAGGTAATGTAACCTCTGTTTTTGAGCCTTTTTCCTATGAGACAGCATGCAAATCACAGGAATGGAGGGACTCAATGAGCTCTCAGCTGACAGCTCTTGAAGACAACCAAACTTGGGAATTGACACAATTGCCTAGAGGAAAGCGAGCTATAGCTTCAAAATGGGTGTATAAAGTCAAATACAAGCCTGATGGTTCAGTTGACAAGCTAAAATCCAGGTTAGTGGCCAAAGGATTCAACCAACGAGAGGGTGTTGACTATTCTGAGGTATTTTCCCCTGTGGCCCGTATTGTAACCATTGGAACCTTCCTGGCTATAGCAACAGTCCGCCAATGGCCTATAATACAATGTGACATCAATGATGCCTACCTACATGGTCAATTAGAAGAGGAGCTTTACATGATTCCCCCACAAGGGTATACAAAAGCCAAGAAAGGAGAAGTTTGCAGACTCTTAAAATCTATCTACGGGCTTAAGCAAGCAGGAAGACAGTGGCATAAAGAGTTGACCTCAACTCTAAAGGGATTAGGCTTCAGCAAGTCAGAGGCTGATTACTGTTTGTACACTAAAGGACAAGGAGAGGAATTCGTTGCTATTATCATCTATGTAGATGATATTCTTCTCACAGGTAAAAATGAGGCACTCCTTAACGACACAAAACAGGTCTTGCACAGAGAATTCTCAATCAAGGACCTAGGGTACGCTAAATACTTCCTAGGGGTCGAAATAGCCAGATCGGAGGAAGGCACCATACTCAGTCAAAGCAAGTATATCCAAGACATCTTACGGGAGACAGAACTGTTAGACTCAAAACCATGCACGACTCCTATAGCTCCAGGTACTAAGCTTACCTTGGACGAAGGTGAAACTCTCAAGGATCCAGAGCGCTATAGGAGAATTGTAGGCCGACTACAGTATCTGAACTTCACCAGACCCGACCTCGCCTACATCACACAACAATTAAGCCAATTCATGAAGGAGCCAAGAGAACCCCATTGGAAAGCCGTCAAGCATGTATTAAAATACATGAAGGGAACAAAGAATCAAGGGCTGTTTTATGGATCGCACTCAACCCTAGAACTTACCGCCTTCTCGGATTCGGGCTGGGCAAGCTGTGTCTACAGTAGGCGCTCCTTAACCGGATACTGTGTATTCCTCGGAGGCTCACCCATTTCCTGGAAAACAAAGAAGCAAACAACGGTGAGCAGATCATCAGCGGAAGCAGAATACCGAAGCCTTGCCTCAACCACATGTGAGTTACGGTGGATTGTGCACCTCTTGAAGTATTTTCAGGTGCAGATCACTCATGCTATACCGCTATTTTGCGACAACCAAGCCGCGATTCACATATCCCGCAACCCCGTCTTCCACGAACGGACGAAGCATCTAGAGATTGACCTTCACCTCGTACGCGACGCAGTCACCGAAGCCTTCTTAGATCTCCGCCACGTTCGCAGCCACCAGCAACTCGCCGACCTCCTCACGAAGCCGCTCCCAACTCGCACGTTCGAAGCCCTAATCGCCAAGTTCGGATCCGTTCGTTTCCAACGGGTCTCCGACTTGAAGAGGGGGTGTTAAACTCCTGGATTATTTTTGTTGTCATGTCTGGGCCGGTTCATGGGTTGATGGACATGGGCCCCCAGCTCTTCTGGACACAGCTCACTTTTTCTTTGTGCTCCTCCAAACAGATCACATGCTCCATGCTCACTCTGCATTACCCAGCCTGCCATCGACCTCCCTATGTATCTCCTACCTCTGGCAGTGCTCACTCCTCCTCAGCTTTTCTGTCCCTTTGTCCCTCATCTGTACATATCCAACAGTTAATACCTAATAGTTTTCTTGCCTTTGTTCTTTATAAGTAGGCAGCAATATGTACATACATTTTTGTGATGAATTGAATAGTGAAATTCTTACCCAACTTTTCAGTAATTAACAATAATTTATTTCTTTGATTTTAAGTTAAATCGGTTGTACGTCAAGACAACTTTCTCTATTATTATATTGCATGTCATATAAGATTATGAGACGTTATTGAAATTCTAATTTATTACATCATTAAAAATTAAATCGATTCAACCAATAAAAATTTAAAACTGATTCATTTTTTAGTTTAGTTTTTATTTTTTAATTTAATTTATTTTAATAATTTTTATTGATAAAAATAGATCAATTTATTAATTAATCAATTAGTTTAGTAAATTATTCAAATTTTTGAATGAAAACAAATCAATTAAATTTCATTTAATAGTCTTTTTTTACTTAAACTTTAAATTCTTCGATAAGTAAAGAACTTTTTTATTTATATTTTAAAATTTTTAATTTTATTTAATCTTTAATCAGTTTTATAATGACTTGATATCGGTTGAATCTTTTAAATCTTAAACTTCATAAATTATCAATTTAACTTTCAATCCGTTTTTTAAACTTCGATAAAAACAAAATAGTCATATAATATTCCTTTATTCGATGGATAAGGACAATCATTTCCGATCTTATTTCAAATTATTTAATTGACCATGCATGATTTCTGCAATAATTACTAGTTCCAATTCCGCTATCAAGCTTTACATGATTGTGCAGACCGTGGGATTTTCTTCACAAATCACGTAACACCTTCGGCATCCACTGCCCCAGTAGTCACACACTGGCTTTCCATAGCAACCGTGGCAAGAACAATAACACGGTGGCGACGGCCAACCATGGCCCCGATAACATGGTCCCCACGCATAAAACACATAGCATTCCCTGCAACAATCGCATCGTGGTGGTTTTGGAGCCGGATCAGGGTTTGGAACTATTGGCTTGACGATCTCAATTTCCGTAACGATATCACCACCTTTGCAAAATATCTTTTTTTTAATCTTCTCTGGATTGCAACACACCACAGTGATAGTCACCGTATTGTTCTTTTCATCGTACACCTGGTTCTCAATTTCTCTTGTTCACAAATTTAAATTTTCAGACGAACAAAACTTAGTTACTGTGTCCATCTTTGCGTTCATACTAATTTTAGATGCAATTGGAGATTAAAAAAGAAAAAGAGACCCACGAGGAATTTTACACAGTACTTTCTTGATCTTCTTGATGCATTTCTCACATCTCATATCAACTTTATGTTGAACAATTTTGTCTATTCCCATAAAGTTAGACAATTATTAATTATATTTTTTAGTTTTTAAATAAATTATTGATTGAGTTACGTAATTTGATCCAAATAAAGATAATAAAGTAGCCCAATAAATCATCTAAATTAATGGGTCGAAGTCCTGATGAAAAATGCATCCTTTTTCGTGTAGACCTAGTCCATATTGGTCTTATGATGGGAAACCTGATATGGAAGTTATATAAAGGTTAAGGTCTCCTGCAGTTGTTGATATCAATCGAAAGCATAAGGAAACTCTGACCCATTATGAGTACTTTCGTATGGAGGAAACTGTAGATAGGCCTAAATCACGTGTCCGGAAGCACTTTCTGTAAAAGTCCCGAGTGATTCGAGGTCATTTGGAGCTCAGAATTGGCATCGATGAAACCGAATCAGGTATTTTGCAGTATCTTCATTTTTAATTCTTTCATGTTTAATCCTGAGTATGTAATTAGGTCTGTGCTACATATTATACGTGATATCAGAGCAGTTACGTGACTGGATTGTTGAAAATGAAGGTTTTTCATCTTTTCATCTCATTTGGTTTCCTTGATTTTTAATTCGTTTTTCAGTTTTTTTACGTATATAATTATGTAAAAGTAGTATACATAAGACTAGCTACGAAAAATGGGTCAAAAACAGACCGAATGTAGCAAAAAAGGACTTACGGGACGCCAAAAATCATCATCGGTGTCAAAGGGCCAAAAATCGTTGGGAGAGTGCGCGACACGCGCGTGCATCGCATGCTCGACACGCATCCATCGCCGCATGGTGTGACGTGTCACATCGTGGTTGGCGTATACAACGCACACGTTAGCCTTACGTGCGCTCTCTGCTCTACTGTAGCAACGTCGGGCGCGTGTCACACACGTGCCCAACGATTTTTAGCCCTCCTACGCTGATGATGATTTTCGACGTCCCGAAATCCATGTTGCGCTCCGTTCGGCCTATTTTTGACCCATTTTTCATAGCTAGCCTTATATATACTACTTTTACGTAATATTATACGTAAAAAAACTGAAAAAAAAAAGAATAAACAATCAAGGAAAAATAAATGTGATGAAAAATTAAAAAACCTTCATTTTCGACAATTCATTCGCATAACCGCTCTGATACCATGTATAATACGTAGCACTGACTTAATTACATACCCAGGATCAAGCATGAAATGATTAAAAACAAAAGTAATGTGAAATACCTTATTCAATTCTATCTCAAATTCCGATGCCGATTTTGAGCTCCAAACAACCTCGAATAACCCGGAACCTTTACAGAAAGTGCTTTTGTACACGTGGTTTAGGCCTATCTACAATTTCCTCAATATAAAATCACTCCTAACGGGTCAGAGTTTCCTTATGCTTTCAATCGATATCAGCAACTGCAAGAGATCTTAACTTTTATATAGCTTTCATATCAGGCTTCCCATCATGAGGGACCAATTTTTTTACCTAGACTTCGACCTATTAATCTAGATCATTTATTAAGTCACTTTATTATCTTTATTCTGATCAAATTACGCAACTCAACTGATAATTTATTTAAAAACTAAAAATGCAATTAATAATTGTCCAACTTTATGATAATGGACAAAATTTTTCAACATAAGGTTGATATGAAATGCGAGAAATGCAACAAGAAGATCAAGAAAGTACTATGCAAAATTCCTCGTGAGTCTCTTTTTCTTTTTTAATCTCAATTGCGTCTAAATTAAGTACGAACACAAAGATGGATAAAGTAACTTAGTTTTATTCGTTTGGGATGCTTGATTTGTGAACAAGAGAAATTGAGAATTAGGTGTACAATGAAAAGAACAATGCGGTGATTATTACTATGGTGTGCTGCATTCCAGAGAAGATTAACCAAAAGATATGCTGCAAAGGTGGTGATATAATTATGGGAATTGAGATCCTGAAGCCACCGAAAAAATCTAAACAAACTCCAAAACTGCCTGAACTGGCTATTGTGAAGCCACCGAAACAACCTAAACTGCCTCCAAAACCACCACCGCCAAAGCCTCAACTAGCTCTGTCGACCCCGCCTTCAAAACGACCACGGCCAAAGACTCAACCAGCTCCGCCAACCTCACCTCCTTCTGAACAGGTTTCGGCCAACCCACCAAGGGATTGTTGTAGAGAAAGTTATGAGAGTTAAGGGTGGGGACCATGTTATCAGGGCCACGGTAGGCGCCACCATTGTGTTATGACTCTTATTACAGTAGCTATGAAAAGGAAATTAGTGATATTAAATCCATGTTCAATCAAAAGAGGTCGAAATTACAAAGAAGAGGATATACAACTCTTATAGTTAGAGTCTGTACAAAATATACAACTAACTTCTCAACTTTTCATAACTAATTATCAGTTATTACTATATACTCATTTGTTGCTTGAGTCTATCAAATAAATTTTGAAGATGGGGCGTTGACAGAATTGTCGTCCGTAGCTTGAGATAAAACTCATTCCACCTTAATTTCTTGTAATTCTCTACCGTCCTAATGATCTTTGTGCCCCCCAGTCTCCAAATGAAATTTACTACCACGGCAAAACCAGTCTTGAATGCTCTATGGTCCGTTTTGTTGCACCATTTCAACGCATTGACCTAATTCAATCAGTATTTCCAGGCAAGATTTCTATCTTTTAGGTTAAAAATGGAGAGATGTCTTGTACAAGAGCAACTAAAAAGGAGATGATCTAAAGACTCATCTTTTCCGCTACACAAACTGTAGGATCTGTTTGATATTTCTTAGAATCTTTGTAAGGAATTTAAGATTACTCCAATTGAAGTTGTATCATTAGCACAGAACTGGAGCAAATCATCTACTTGAGTGATATTAAGTACTCTGCATCGGTGATGTTACTTGAAGTTTCTGCTTTCAGCAATGCATAGTTGAGTTATTCTATTGAGCACTTCCATAGTAATAGCAAGCCCAAGGAGTGGCGTTCATCTAGGTCACTCTCTTTATATCAACCACAAACCAGTATTTAACGCAGGTATTAAGTAAGCAAGTACAAAAGAAATTTGAAATGATGCTTGTGAAAATTAAAAGTAAGGCGTAAGAATTATTGCGTGTAAATGATATTTATTTGATGAACGCTCCAAAAAAAATTATGGTTGCAAATTTTATCTTTAAAAAAATTGTAAAAGTATCAAATATTATTAACGTAATTTTTAAATTTAATTTCAATCTTTTAACCTCAACTTGAATTAATAATTACGATTATAATTATCTTTATAAAGAAAAAATATGAAAGGATCAAGGAATTATGGCAACTAAGCTCTGTATGGTACGGTTTAAATCTATAGAAAAATTTTAATTCAAATTTTAAAAAAATCATGAAATCGGAAATAATTAATTGATAAGTTAATTAATAATTTTACCTTTATTTTTTTAATGATATAGAACTATTTTTTATATGAAAATTTATAGTTTCTATTTTTTAAATCTTAGATATCAAATTTTAGTTTATAGGTCAAAATTTTCCTTTCTTTTTTAAATGAAATCAAATTATAAATACACTAAGAGTGTGTTCATAACTCACAATTTTTGATACGATAGCACAATGGAGGAAAAACTCTCTCTCCTTTTCACATTAGCATAACGTTAATATATACAAGTGAAAAACCCTTTCTCTTCGACGTGACTCCCATTCGGTAAACCAACAGGACAGCTAGTAATACCACACACGTCTTGCAGATTACTAAGGTTGCCTGTCATGTGGTTGGACGCTCCCGTGTCAAAGATCCAAGAAAGTTGCTTACCAGTCATTTTCTCATGAGGATTGTTCTTCTGACTTTCAGTGCTTGCAGCAACAAACCCCATTGTTCACTGCTAAGTCCAGGTGGAATCGGTCCCTCAGTTGCATCTGGGTTCGAGGAGGAACCCTCTCCTTGGGTCTGGGTAGCATTAGCCCGCAACCCAAGCTTGCCGCGATCACTGCCATTGTATCTGCGACCTGCTGATTTCCCACATCTTGTGCCTTTCACATCACAACGGGGGCGATCTCCCCACCACTCGGGGTACTCGATAATGGCAAAGCAATTTTTTGGGTCATGTCTCGGACATTTGCAGTGGGAACACACGCTATCTTTGTCTCAGCCTTCACTTCGACCACAACTTTGCACAGCCATAGCCATCACGTCTGCGACGTCCTCCTTCCCTCGAGATACCGTTTTTACTCGCTCTTCTTGTATGAGAAGAGAGTAAACCTTGTTCAAGGACGATAACGGATCTTGAGCCAAAATGTTCGAGCGGACCGTCCCATACATAGAGTCGTCCAAGCCCAGTAGAAACAAATGAACTTTTTCTTCCTCCCTTCTCTGTTCTAATACTGTAGCAAGATTGCAATTGCACATGCCACCTCGACAAACCGGTAATTGATCACAATTAGCTAGTTCGTCGCAAATCTGTTTTAGACAACCAAAGTAACTGATGATCGTCATTCCTCGTTGTCGGTAGTCCGCGAGATCGACGCAAAGCTGCTGAACACGCGGTCCATTAGCCATAAAGAACCATTCTCGAATGTCATTCCAAAGGTCCTGAGCTACCTCAATATGCGAGATGGTCGAATGTAGGGTAGGCTCGATGGTATTGTGGATCCAAGAAACCAAAAGTGAGTTAATGGTCTACCAATATTCAAGATCTACGGATTTATCGTCGGGACGTTTGATTGTTCTGTCAATAAAACCAAATTTTTTCCTTGCTCGCAAGGCCGTTCGGAAAGCTCGAGACCACTCATCATAGTTCTTACCCTTCAATTGCACTTGAGTAATCACTATTCCAGGATTATCAAGTGTGATTATGTCATATGGAGAAATTGCCTTTCTCTGCGTTTCACCAGACATGACCGATGATCTTGTGTTTGAAAAAAAAAAAATTCAGTGTTTAGAACCAAGCTTCGATACCATGATACGATAGCACAATGGAGGAAAAACTCTCTCTCCTTTTGTTGTTAGCATAACGTTAATATATACAAGTGTAAAACCCTTTCTCTTTTGGCAACTTCCCTAAAGATCAGCTAACAAATCAATTTAAAAGCAAAACAATATTCTATAGTTACAAAGAACATTATCTACAAGAATTCCTAATATACAATACTTCCCAATAATTTTATTATCAGTATCACTCTTTATCCTCATCTTTCTCATTCAATATAATATTAATAGAATTTTTTCTGATATTATTTATAACATAATTATGTTAAAAAAATTTAAAAATTTAAAAATAATTAATCTTTAATTAGAAATTAGTTAATAATATTTTATAAATTTATTAAATTTCACCTCTTCTTTTTAAACATAAATTATGATACTTAATTTTCTAATAAAATTTTACATTTTTGTATTTTTATTTTTTATTTTTTTATTTTAATATATACAAATACATATTTTTTATTTATATATTGAAGTTAGGTATTAAAAATATTCTCTTTTAGCTATGGATAAGGCTTTTCCAATATTGCGTATAACGAGACTTTGGTTGTATTATTGTTTTGTTGTAGTTTTAGGCTAGAGAGTACTTCAGCTAACAAATCAATTTAAAAGAAAAACAATATCCTACAGTTACAAAGAACGTTATCTACAAGAATTCCTAATATACAATAATTCCCAATAATTTTATTATCAATATCACTCTTTATCCTCATCTTTCTGGTTCAATATAATATTAATAGAAATTTTTTTCGATATTATTTATAACACAACTATGTTAAAAATTTTAAAAATTTGAAAATAATTAATCTTTAATTAGAAATTAGTTAATAATCTTTTATAAATTTATTAAATTTCAACTCTTTCCATGTATTCTCGCTCTTCATGTGACTTTGGAGATAACTGGCTACTTAGTTTCAAATGAGGAGTAAGTGGGGTATTAATAGGTTGTGAGTCTTCATGTATACCAAAACATTGTAATACCTTTTTCAAATACTGCTTCTGTGACAACCAAAGCTTGCCTCTCTCTCTGTCCTTGCTTATCTCCATGCTGAGAATCTTCTTAGCTTCCCCCAAATCCTTCATCTCGAACTCTTTACTCAACTGAGCCTTTAATATGTCAATTTCACTTTGGCTCTTTGCTGCAATCAGCATATCATCAATATATAAGAGTAGGTAGATGTAGGATCTATCTTGAAGTCTGCGCAAATACACACAATGATAATAATTACTTCTTATGTATTTCTGACCCTTCATAAACTTGTCAAATCGTTTGTACCACTATCTTGGAGATTGCTTCAGTTCATACAACGATTTGTTCAATTTGCAAACCAAGTTTTCTTTACCAACAACCTTGTATCCATATGGCTGAGACATATAGATTTCCTCCTTCAAGTCACCGTGTAAGAATGCGGTCTTCACATTAAATTGAGCTAGCTCCAAATTCAACTGCACTATTAAGACCAATAAAATTCTAATAGAAGAATGTTTAACAACAGGAGAAAATACCTCAATATAATCAATTCCTTCCTTTTGAGCGTAGCCTTTACCCACCAACTTTGTATTATAGCGAATATCATCTTTGTCAGGAAATTCTTCTTTCTTTGCAAATACCCATTTGCATCGAATTGCCTTCTTTCCTTTCGGTAGTTGTATCAGCTTTCATGTCTTGTTCTTCTCAAGAGATTGCATTTTCTCTTTTATTGCACCTTCCCATCTGCCACTTTCTGAACTTCGGATTGCTTCTAGGAAGGTAGATGGAACATCATCAACAACTGGAAGTGCATAAGCTACCATGTCAGTAAAACGAGCAGGTTTCTGAATC
>JANSVB020000052.1:601696-617788 GCA_025504935.2 Erythroxylum haughtii
TCGCTCAAAGATGCAGCAAAAGATTGGCTATTTGATTTACCTGCAGGAAGTGTGAACACTTGGTTGGAGATGAAGAGATTGTTTTTGGAAAAATATTTTCCGGCCTCAAAGACAGCAAGTATTCGGAAGGAGATATGCGGTATTAAGCAGCACAATGGGGAGTCTCTTTATGAATACTGGGAGCGATTTAAGAAGCTGTGTGCCAGTTGCCCACATCACAACATACCGGAGCAACTTCTCATCCAATATTTTTATGAAGGATTGCTGCCAATGGAGAGGAGTTTGGTTGATGCAGCGAGTGGTGGGGCACTTTGCGAGAAGACCCCCATTGAAGCCAGGATATTACTTGAGCGGATGGCCGCTAACACTCAGCAATTCAGCACTCGTAATGATGTTCGGCGAGTAAATGAGGTAAGCACTTCATCTATTGAACATCGTTTAGATGAACTAACATCTTTTGTGAGACAGATTGCAGTTGGACAGGCACAAGTAAAAGCTTGCGGGATATGTTCAAACACAAGTCATCCAACTGACGAGTGCCCAGCTTTGCAAGAAGGGAGTATGGAGCAAGTGAATGCTGCAGGAGGGAACTTCCCAAACCAATACAACCCATACTCGCAGACATATAACCCAGGTTGGAGGGACCACCCCAACTTGAGTTATGGAGGGAATCGACAACAAAATTACTTCCAGAATCGCCCGCAAGGACCACCAGGATTTCAACCAAGGCAACAAGGAGCACAGGGAGCTTCTTCTTCAAGTTCAGGTACATCTTTAGATGATATTTGTAACAAACTTGTTGCTGCCAATTTGCAATTTCAACAGGAGATGCAACAACAGTTTCAACAATTCCGACAAGAAATGAAAGCAAGCCAATAGGAAATGAAGGCAAACTAGCAGCGTCTTTTTCTTACTTATTTGAGTCGTTTCAAAGATGAGGTGTTCATTAGAATTAAACTTTATCTTCTCTTACCATACCTGACTGCAAGCTATACATTGTTGATTTGAAATGGAATTGCTGTAGATGTATGGGATTAAGACGTTGGTTAAGAGCTACCTGCCTGTCAAAGATGCACACCTTCGTCCTGGTATTGATGACCTTCTTGAAATCCTTAAGAACATACTTTCTTTTGGAGAGTTATCAAAAGATATAGAATCAAGGTATCATGTTGTTGTCTCTTTAGACTAGTCTGCATATCATCTTTGATTTGATCAGTTCTTAGTTTGTGAGATTTGTAGTTTTATTTACCGGTTTACCTCATCATACAGCTCAGTTGATAAGGCCCATTTGAAACTTGCTTCTGCAAAGGCACTTCTTAGATTATCAAAGCACTGGGATCATAAGATACCTATTGATATCTTCCACTTAATGCTGAGGACACCAGAGGTAATTTCCCTATATTTTCTGTTCCAAGTTAGTCATAAGTTGCAAGTAACTGTTTCTTTACATCATGATCTGTTCCTTCATAATTTTCTTCGTTTCCTGTTTGGTATTGCAGATTGCTTTTCCCCAAGTTAGAAAGCTATTTCAAAGCAAGGTTCATCAATATATAAAGGACAGGCTTCTGGATGTGAAATACTCGTGTGCATTCTTATTTAACATAATGGGTTCCAATCCCTCTGATCTGGAAGAGGTACCTATACTAGAACCAGTTAGTTCATATCTGGTCTCCGGTTTCTAATTTTACTTGCTTGTTACCTGTGTAGTAAAGTTGCAAGTCTTTCCTTGGTTGAATTTTCCTGACTGTTTGAATTGGCAGGATAAGCAGAACTTTGCTGACATCATTCAAATGCATTACCAAGCCAAGGCACGACAAGCACCTGGCCAAAGTGATGCTACTCCTTTGGCACCTTTTCCTGAGCACGTTCTCCCATACTTGGTCCACTCTCTTGCTCATCTTTCATG
This sequence comes from Erythroxylum haughtii, assembly GCA_025504935.2. NCBI lineage: Eukaryota > Viridiplantae > Streptophyta > Magnoliopsida > Malpighiales > Erythroxylaceae > Erythroxylum > Erythroxylum haughtii. The sequence continues at coordinate 603,603 of JANSVB020000052.1, forward strand.
CCCCGACGTAGATGAATGCAAAGATGTTAAAGCTTTTGAACCAATGTATCGGTTAGTGTACTTACACTGATCGCATTTGTTTTCTACTGTGCTTTTGATGCAACATCACATGTATGTAATTCCATTAAATGGAAGGATCAAGCCTTTTTTTGTTTAAATTTGTTGGAAATAACATTGTGTTTGTTCTTCTCTGCTTTTCAGGCAGTTATACTTGATTCTGTCCATACTTGTGCAAAAAGACGATGGCAAGTTAGAGTCTGTTACCAACAAGGAGAAGGAGAATATTTCTGCTATAATTTCTACATTTCAGAGTATCAAGTGCTCCGAAGATATAGTTGATGCGGCAAAATCGAAGGTCTCAGAACCTCTGCCTCCAATGCTGTATAAACCACATGAAGAAAAAGAAGGCAATGATTCTCTGGTAAGTTTTACAACTTCAAGTGGTTGATGGAAACTGATCGAACTCATGGAAAAGAGAACTTCCTGATTGTTTTATCCAGAATCAGAGTTTATTAGTTCTCTTGTATGGCTGTGTTTTGTAATGTCATTCATTTAGCTTTGCGATGTGCTTTTATAGTTTCTCTGTCATGAGAGTATTATGTTTTTGATAGGTAAAAGAAGGAAATACATGGTTGGATGATGAAAATGTCTTGGCGCACTTCGAATCACTTAACCTGGAAACTGATGGGCGAGTATGTTCTAGTGCTATGAGTGCTTTCAACAATGCAATGATGTTATGTGGCATTTAGTGCTGCTTTCCAATTCTACTAACATATTTTTCTTCTGGTACTGATAGGTTATTTCTGATATTGCTGAGGATGAGGTTCCAAAAGACATTGAAATAGAAGGAAATGAATTGCCTCTTGGGAAGATCATAAAACAATTGAAGTCTCAGGGAACCAAGAGCAGAAAGGATAAAAAGAAGTCATCGTCAGTTAAAGGAAAGGGCGCTGATAATGATACTGATATTTTGAAAATGGTGAGGAAAATTAATTTGGATAACTTGGGGCTGTCTACCAAGTTTGAGTCTAGCAATGGGCATAAATGTTTTTCGAGTGAGAAAAAATCAGAAGTGGAGCATCGAAAAGTTCAAAAGAGGAAAGTTGGTGAAATCACTTCCACTCCTGTTCCTAAACGAAAGCGGTCCTCTTCTGGTCATAGTGGTTCCAAATTGACTCGAACTCCTCCAAAAGCTTCTTTAAAAGTGTTATGGCATGATACCAGTGTCAATTTCGGAGACAGAAAAGCTAGGCTGAAAGATAGCAGTGAATCTGACTTTATGGCATCGTGCCTTCCAAAAAACAGAGGCTTCTCAGCAGAAATTAGGGGCAAAAATACCGATTGGGTTCACGATAACAATGACAACAAATTCAGAGATTCTGATGATGATGATCTGATGGTAAGATTTCTTTAATGATCAATATGGTGGCTTAAACTCTTATTGTTGTTTAATGACTCGTTTTTCAATTTCTTCTTCTTTAGAAGCCTAATTTGGTTATGGAGATTGATAAGAACAATGATACTAACAAGTCTTTGACTGGATCCATGAAGAAGCGAAAAAGAAGAAGCGTTAAAGGGTTAGCAAAGGTTGACTCCTTGTTCTTTACTTGAAACAATATGATATTTATTTCTTATGTACTTAACTTAAGCATAGCTGTGAACTTGAAACAATATGATATTTATTTCTTATGTACTTAACTTAAGCATAGCTGCTTTTCAGTTACGTATCATTACGATTGCCAACATGGTGATACTTTACAACTACCAAGAAAAGCATGATGATACTATTTACATGGCGCATTTCTTATATAGCCACCATTCAGTTTTGGATGTAATCTCCAAACGTATCATATACATCTTTTATACTACTTATTATATGCTGTTTTCTCAGCTGTCTTTACTCAACCTTTGCTGTTCCATCGATCTTTGTCATCTATGTTTCAAGATGTTAAATTCCTAATATTAAAAGACTTTGGCTCTTCTAATTCATTAAAACCAACTTAGTTGGGAATACAACCTATGAATAAATTGAATAAGATCTTTTTCTTTGACTTGTGAGAATATTTTCTTTGCAAGAAGTTTGACCTCTAGTTTTATGTATACTCCCCTCTTTCTTGCACTTTAAACATAAAATGCTAACTTACATGCCTACATACATTTGAGGTGTACCAGGTTGGTAGTATTATGATTCATGCATGATTCATAGTTGTGCTGTAATTGCATATACTGGCAAGGTTAGAGCGGTCTTCTGGCAGATATGTACTCAAATTCTTATTAGCGTTCCTTTCAGTTGGTTGTCTTGCTTGAAGTTTTTCTTTTCTTGTAATTTACAGCTGTGTACATTTCCCTTTCAACATGCAATATTATGTTTTTTTTACTTGTTCAACTTTTTCTTGTTCTTTTTCTTCCTCTTTCCAGTGCTCAACAAAGAAAAGTGGCATTGACTTTGAAGAATTAATTGGTTATAGAGTCAAAGTTTGGTGGCCCATGGATAAGCAGTGAGTACATTTTTTTTTTAATTTATGGAAACCCAAAATTATGAAGGCCCCATTCCTACCTCTTTCTTTACACTATGTGCAAGGTTTTTTAGTTCTTTAGTTGACATGTATGCTTTCTATAATTATAATTGATATGCTCATGGCTGTGAGATGCTTTTTGGTGAGTATCTCTTAACATTTGTATTCTTTGCTAATTTTCACTAGACTCCCTACTTTATTTCCCAGTTTAAACTGCTTCTGTGTTGCTATTCTACTTCTGGGTGGTGTTCCGGTATTAATTAATTCACGATTCCATATAGTAGTTAGGTTTCAGATGATGGGAATAGGATAGGTACCAAATTTAAAAGTTTACGAAACAAAAGCTGTAATTACCTAAAATTCTCCTTTCAAAGGATTTTGAGAAATTTGTTTAGCTTTTTGGATTAATTTTGTGGGGTTCATTGTGGTTAATTTGGCAGGTTTTATGAAGGTACGATTAAGTCTTATGATCCTCTAAAGGGGAAACATGTGGTAAGTCTATCTATCTCTCTCGCTGAATTCATATTGGAACTACTTTTGTTGCTCAGTTTTGGAATGACTTATGTTACTTATTGCAGATACTATATGATGATGGAGATGTTGAAGTACTCCGTTTAGATAAAGAGCGCTGGGAGCTTGTTGATTGTAAGCCTTCAAAGGTCTGTAATCTTATTAGCATTCTTTCCTCAAGCTTCTGGATTCTAGTGTTGTCCCAGAAAATAACTACTTCAATGTTACATTTGTAATTTTTCCTTTTGCCATTTCAGAAGAACTCTTCTCAGCGTGCTTCTTCTGCAGTAGGGTAAGTATTCTGTGTGTTGTAGAATCCTTGTTTTTTTTGTTATGTAATAAAGGATATTTTTCCTTGTTGCATCCCTTTCTGTATAAGCTTATATCAATACTTTTCCTTCTCTATGGCAATATCATGGTTGGTTATGGAATTGAAGTTATATGGAAATCTTTCTGTTTTACAGGTCACCTCCACACAGAAATAGGAGATCTGCTGGTTCGAATCAAATGAAGAAACCAATGAAAATGTCAGTAGAAATTGCTTCATCTCCAATCTAACATCTATGTTGTACTTTTTCTTTTTTTACTTTAATTCAGTGCCTTATAAGTATGTTGTTTTTAATTTTGTAGGGTGAAAGGAAAAAGAACTCCCAAGAAAAACTTTAAGAAGATGGAAAAAGAGTCCAAGGAGAAAGGTGATTCTGATGCATCATTAGGTCCTGAAGCTACCATGCCATCAGTTGGTGAGACTCGTATTCTTGTTATTCCAAGTTCCCAGGGCATGTTAGTTGTGGAATTTTTAAGGTTAAATTTGTGGATTTAGAACTTCCAAAAGGTTTTCACAAAAACCTAATGTAAACTAATGCCACTGTTTGGTTTGTTTTGCGTATTCTTTTTTCTATTAATCTTTAGTTCTATGTTGGTAGTGATGTAGTCGCACTTTTGAATGTGATTGGATATTGTGATCGTCATACTCTTTTACCTTCTAATACACTGTCATGTGTGACATGCAAAGCTAGCTTTTAGAGAATGTTGCTTATCGGTTCCCAAAAATCTGGTTTATTTCCTTCCAGATGTGTCTGAAGGCGATCCCACGAACAGAGTGGACGAAAACCTATCAGATGTAGAGGGATCTGTTAAGGAAGGATCGGTTTCTAGAGGGAAAGAGTTGGATGAAGCAGAGAAGAGCCCCAATCATTCAGAGTTGTCTGATGGAGAAACAAAATCCAATAAAAAAGATGATGCTTTGGAGGAGAGAGAAGCAGATGATTTGAGTGAAGCCTTAGAAGAGGAAGCAAAGGAAGGCAATGTAAACCCTGAGAAATTGTCACTAGAATCATCTCATTCTTCGGATGCTGAGGAGACTGAAATCTCTGACGATGAGCCTCTGGTACCTGCATTAGCTTTACATTTATTTCGTACATAATTATCAACTGCTGTAAACTTGATTTAACACTTGTTAATTTTGCTAATCTCAGAGCAAGTGGAAAGACAAGGTAAAAAAACCAACACCAAAGAGAAGAAAGTAAGCAGCTAGGCTAAAGGTAGATCAGTCTCCAGAAGAATGGCAAAAGCTGAAGCACTTTTTTAGATTTCCAGACTCCGGTGCAGTTGCAGTCAGCAGAGGCAGCAAGAAGGCAATAGGTGATTTAACAATGTAAACATACTAATAAAATCATATCGGTTGCCCTTGATTACGTACGAATGTAAAGTAACAGTAGACGGCGTGTCCTGGCCGTGATAGGAATGTCAAATGTCCTGTAATTGTCCTGGAATGCTAATTAGGTGTCATGGTTGATCTAGTGTAGTTTAGTGCATCATTCTGACCAACTAGGAGATGATGAAATAGAAATTGGTGGTGGTTTGTACAGTTGGTAGTTGGTGATAGTGCTTGTATGTCAATATGTTGATAAATTTTTTTAGGCATCCATCAAAGTGAGAGAAGATTGACTGCCTTATTTGCCACTTGTGTAGATTATATTGCCTTCTCATACATTTCTCTCCCGGCAGAAAGGTTCTTATCACTTGCAGTTTGCTCCAGTTCCATATTCCGGTTTGATACAGTACCTAGCGTAACACGTTACAGCTTGCTGATTACGAGACTTAACCCAACACCTTACGGCACGATTTAATAACATTCACATTCATAGTGATAACAAAATATAATCCCTGAACCGGCTGAACTAGGATGGTAGGTGATCAATTGGAGTACAATTCAATTGGAGCAGAAAGCAAAGCGGCGTAAGAGAGACACTTCTTGTACCGAAACTCGGTGTTATTGCAATACAGAAAATTAAGGGTACGGTTCAAAATTACACTTTTTTGTTTAAATATGAAATAATACAAAATAAATTGGTCTAAGAGATTAAGAATTCTTGACTTCTTGTTCTTCGAGTAATATTCTCTATTCTGTATTAAATATAGATGAGATATTTTTCAATAAATAAGAAAAGACAGCCATATGTTAGGAAGACACGGTGGAGGGACATGGAAAGAAAAGAAATTGAGATATCGAAGACTAGATGGTCTATAAACGGGCCAAGGTGGTAAATGTTGGGAAACGAGGTTTCAGCCGACCAACAATTGTGTCGACAAGAAGGCTGACGCGTGGTAGTTGCCATCCAATAATATCAATTCGGTCTACTGAACTCAACCTCTTCTTTAACACCTCTTCTCTAAATCCACCAAAAAGCTTCGAACTTTCTTTGTACTTTTGGTAAGTTTTGATTTTGTTTTGGCTGTTTCTATGTGGGTTTCTCTTGGTTTTTTGAGCTCCGTTTTTAGTTTATTTAAGTTTCCTGTATTATTGCTTTTTGTGGTTCGGTTTTTTCAATTTCTGGGGTTGTTTTTCTTTTAGCTTGTTAAAGTTCAGTGACTACCATTTTATTTTACTTCCCACGGTTTTGGAGCTGTATGGTAATAATGTTTGTTATCTAAGCCTTTTCCTCATTTTTTTTGTCTTCCTGTTTCAATTTGCTTCTCGCTTTTTTCTCAAATCCAAGCCTCACTGTTGCATTTATGCACTTAACTAAGTAAGTTGGATACCTTTTCGAGTTTGCCATCTACCTAAAGTGGTTTCACGTAGAAGAGATTAAAGATATGTTGTTGCTATGAACAGCCTATGTTAATAGGATGCAATCCAACTTATTGGAGATTGTGCTTCTGCAGGTTGTTGAATTCATTTAGTTCCTGATACTCATCTCTTGTCTTATCTTTTAGGCCTTCTTCCTATTTTCGATTTTCTTATCCTTTACTTTTATGGGGTGTGATAACTTGAGATCTTATTCTTCTCAGGAAAAATCTGCTGGAATCAGAGTCATTCGACCATGTTTTTATTTCCTTCTTTTGCCCATCTCCTCCTCCTTTCTCTTTTTGCTTCCTGAGTGCCACTTCTCATGCATTATATTTCAGTTTTGAGAAACTCAGATTCTATTATACTTCGTATATTTTCTGTTTGATCAAAGATAACAAGCTTTCTCATACATTCTGTTTTTGTTTCTCATTGAAGTCTTGGAATCTTCTACTTTTTCTTTGCAGAGGCTTTCCTTTTTCTTGCTGTTGCTTTGATAATAGTGTTAGTATGGCAGAGCAGTTAGGCTTGCTAAAAGTCACAATTGTGCGAGGAAAGAAGTTGGTGATCCGGGATTTCAAGACTAGTGATCCTTATGTCATAGTCAAGCTTGGCAATCAGGTGATTCTAGGATCTGCAATTCTTGTTATAGCATTCTTTCCATATGGATGCACTAACATTTTCTCTCTTCTTATTTAGTAATTACCTTGCTTACTGATCTGAAATGGTGTGATTTTTCATTTTCATTACAGCATTCATATCTTTGCTATCTTAGCTCTCTATTTAATCGTTGTGCTCCCGAGAAGTTGTTTGATAGATATAAGATAGCTCTAGCCTATGGTGCTGCTTTGCTTGTTGAACGGGGGAGTTATTCTATTTCTCATTCCAAGCTACAGAGTTATGTGCTTTATCTTGTCTTTAATGCTGTGCTCTGCTCTTAGTCTTTGTTACTTAGTATAGGCTTTCTGCTGAAGTGTTTTTTTGTTGCTTGATCTATGAATTTTTAAGAGTCTTTTCCTTCAATTGTTACTGAGAGTAACTGTTATTGCTTTCACAGACAGCTAAGACCAAGGTTATCAATAGTTGCCTTAATCCAGTCTGGAATGAGGAACTAAGTTTCTCCCTGACTGAACCTGCAGGAGTTCTAAAATTGGTATGGCAAATTTGTTGATTCTGCTTATAATAGTAATTGATTTAGCGAGTTGAGTTCCAAAAATTTTGGAATTCAATATGTCCTTTATCTGATTAATGTGGACTACATGAATTTAATTGGCTAGTGGAATCAAACAAATTTTGCTTGGCCCTTCAAGTTATGAAAAAAATTTATGCCAAAACTCGCTTTGAACAGGAAGTGTTTGACAAAGACACATTCAAAGCAGATGACAAGATGGGACATGCTGATCTCAACCTTCAACCAATTGTCTCTGCTGCTAGGTTGAAGCAGATTCTTCATGTTTCGTCGGGGGAGACGGAATTGAGAAAGGTTGCTCCGGACAGTGATAACTGTCTTGCTAGTGAAAGTTCCATTAGTTGTATAGACGGTGTGGTTGTGCAAAATGCATGGTTGAGGCTTCGCGCCGTTGAGTCGGGAGAGATAGAACTTAAGATTAAGTTAATCAATCCTCCTGTTACTCATTCAGGATAGTGAAGAATGCAGGGATATTATAAAAAAATATTCTTCTAACAATCACAAACAACCCTCCATGTGTGTCTCATAGATTTCCAATGTACTGTAGCTGAGGCCAGCAGAAGTAGTGGTTTGGAGTTGCAAATTTGGTCAAGTACTGAAGGCATTTCAAAGGATTTGGCATAATGGCAACTGTAAATGGAAATGGAGTTCATCATCATTCATCTTCTACTTCCATTTTATGCATTTCCTGATTTGGTTGGATCATATGGAAGAACATACTTTGTCTTGCCACTTAGGTTCAGGTGTATATTGCATTTGCATGCTCGCATTAGTTTGTCTGTTTTACCATTTCTGTAGTCTATTTAATTGGATTATGGTTAAGCGAATGGGCTCAAATGTGTCCAAGTCAATAAAATAAAGTGAATATACCTTAAAGCCTCCTGAAATTGTGGAGAGCCGACCAAAAACTTGGAATTAGGTTGACAAGCGACAAAAAACTTGGATTTAGGTTGACAAGGAATTAGGTTGACAAGTGGCATATCATATTTCAAATTAGGTAATATTTTAATTTATTGATTAAAGTTAATTTGAAGTTTTTGGATTGGTCTAAATCGAATTATTTTTATTTAAAAAATTAATAGGAATATTATTAGAAAGATTTATTCTTCAAAAAATAAAAAATTAATTTCTGCATGCAATAAATTATTTAGGAAATGTAGAGGTTTATATTTTAATACCCTATTAGATCTTATAACTTTCAAAGAGTTGTTTATATTTTAATAATTTATATTTCTTGAATAAATTATTGCATGAAAATGTTAAATTTTTAATATTTAAAATTGCCAAATTTTATAATTTATTTTTTAAAAAATATTTCTATTAGAGTGCATTTAAAATTTAAAATTTATTTTGGACCAAATTATTAATTTAATTTAGAAAAATTAATAGGAATATTATCGAAAAAAGTTCATTCTTTAACCTTATATTGGTCCAAAAGTTAGTACGTGGGTGCATTTTAAATTTATACTAATCAAAGGGCTGGGATTCAAAGTGTCGTGTTAAATTTTTTTATGGTCGAAAAGGGGAAAAGAAAAACTAAGGACGCAGGTACGCCATAGACTAAGCGATGGGGAAGACCCGGGACTGGGGAAGCGATGGGGAAGACCCGGGACTGGGGAAGCGATGGGGAAGCATGAAAGACTAAGCATCAAAGACGCAGGTCCAAAAGTGTCGTGTTAATGATCTTCAAATTCAAAGCAGTCTCGCAGAAGACAAATGCAGAAGCCGATAAGGAGGTGAGTGAAATGAAGAAACAAACACTCGATCTTGGAAAAGGAAGCCATGTTATTTACATTCCCAGGTTCTTCTCATTCGACCAATCGTGGAAGTTTTTCGATTTCCTCAACACCTACATACCATGGACCCGTCCCACCATTCGCGTCTTTGGTCGCTCCTGCGTCCAGGTTTTTAACCTGTTGATATTTTGATTGGATATTCTTCTTGGTTGTTCCTTTTCCTTGTTTTGGTGGTCTTCATGAGGTTTTCACCTGTTGTTTCTTTGAAAGTGATACGATAATCAAGAAGAAAAGAGCGCTTCTTTATCGTCTCTTTCTTTTTCTTTATGTTTTTTGGTTGACTGAAAGGTGGGTAATCAGGGAAATGTTAAATCTTCAAGGGTTAGCTTCGGTAAATTTATGATCTTGCTGCTATTTGTGCTTCATTTTGTAGGAATATCCTAATTTACATTCAATTTTTGCTTAAAACTTTATGATCATAGTGTAATTATGCTGAAAATTTGTCACGGTTTCTTGAAGAAATTGTATGATTAGTGCCGGTTGGATGAGGATGTGGGACGGACATTTCTTGGATTGGATAAGTCGTGAGCTTGTTGGGTTAGGTTGTACTATTCTTGTTTCTGTTAAAACGTCCGGGGAGTCCTTACCATGGATAGAATTAGAAAGATTTGGGGGTTCAAGTATCTTGAACTATGACTGAGTTTGTGAATCTGAAATCAATAATAATTGGGACTTTATGGTGCAGCCTAGAGATACATGCTATGTTGCAAGTCCAGGATTGCCAGAATTGATTTATAGTGGATACAAACCGCATGCATACTCCTGGGATGATTATCCTTTGCTTAAGGACATACTGGATGCTGTAAGTATACTGTCAACTAATACATTGGAGACTTGAGAAGTTGCAGCTACTGATTTCATATATATATTGAAGGTCCACAGAGCACTTCCTGGAAGTAGATTTAATAGCCTACTATTGAATAGGTATAAAGGTGGGAATGATACTGTTGGTTGGCATGCTGATGATGAGAAGCTTTATGGACCAACACCAGAGATTGCCTCAGTATCATTTGGCTGTGATCGGGAATTTTTATTGAAGAAACGGCCTGAAAAATCACCCAAAGGTAGCATGATGTGTTTGAAAAGAGTTTCTCTGCTTTTGTTAGCTTCAGTGTTCAGTTCTAGGATCTAAACATGGTTTAGGGGCTGCCATGAATCTGCGTATGGGCTATGTTTCTATTATAGTGATTTGGTGAGTATGTAAATCTTTTTTGTCACGACTTTGATTAGCTGACATAAATTTGTTGCTTCTTTTGGTGCGATTGACAGGAAAAGGATCTGATGATCAGCCAGCTCGTAAACGATTAAAACAGAGCAGCCATACTGATCAATACTCATTTAATCTAAAGCATGGATCACTGCTGGTGATGGGAGGTTACACCCAAAGGGATTGGCTCCATTCAGTTCCTAAGCGTGCAAAAATTGAGGCAACCCGAATCAATCTTACTTTCAGGCTTGTTCTTTGATGTTTTTTTAGAGGAATAAGCTCTTCTTTCCCTGTCAGCTATGGTCTATTTAGCAGCCTACATGCTGCTGAATTCTCTGCCATTAGTCACTATATATCCTTTACCAAGTTGAGATATCAGCTCTCACCTGTGGCCTGAAGAGCAGATAAGATAATGCAATGACTTTGCTATTTAGCACCCTTGAAACCAGAATTCATCTAGATGGAATGTGTATATCTAATCGAGGCTCAGTGCACTGTAATTCCTACTTATCCCTTTTAATTTCAAAACCGTTTTGCCCGTTTCAAATCAATGCAGAAAGCAAGTAAAATTATCATTTTACAAAACATTGTTATAGCATAAACATGATAATCCAGCAGTTTGGCTACGTATTGATCTCATTCTCTTTTTTTGTTCGTAACTGGGTTACAATCTCCGTTGATTTTCACTTGGCAATCAGATACATTTCCTACATTGCATCAAACAACTTGTGTTGAACTTTCCACGTTAAATATAAATAACAAGATAAAAGGAAAACTTGACCAAATATGAGAAACCTAACATGGATGTAAATGAAGAAATCCGCCAAGAATGGATTCAGACTATGGTGATTCAGGAGGTTAAGGAGAAAATATATCACTCAAATTCTATCTATGATATGTAAAACTGACGGAGAGAGAACTCGTGAAGATTGAATACAGAACAGTAACATGTTAGTCTATCTTACGGTCTTACTCTTACCTGCTGTTATCAGAGTTCCTTATCTACAACCAATAAATGAATAATGAATTGGCACAATTTACAATATAATTGATAAAAGATTTTGATAGATCACAACGTATGTTGACGTCATTTATACTGTGTAAGACAATTTAAGATGTAAAGGAAACGAGAGTAAATTTAAATGAAGAAACGAAAGAAAAAGAAAAGAAGTGAAATTTAATTTCCTTCGTTTAGATTAGAGTTTCTTAAAATAAGTGAGAGGAAATAGAATTTCCATTATTTGGATATATAGATGGAAAAGAATGGAAATTAGGTAATAATATATAAATTTGACAAATCTGCCCATGCATATAACTGTTTGTAAAAATCTATATTTTTCGACACGTATGTGATTTTTGGTTAGAACATCCAAAGTCTTCAAGAGTATGCAAATTCAGTTCGTTATTTTTCAAATGAAATTTGAGCTCTATTTAACACCTAATTAGAAACTAATTTCGAACTCCTTGAAATAATGTTAATTTAGTTTGATATTGTCATGTTTATGTGGTTATATTTTTGGCACGAATAAGAAATACAAACAATTAAATAAATGCTGAATGTATATGATATGATCCGCAGGTTAGTCTGTGCTTCTACCGCAATGTAATGATAACTAATGACATATCATCCCAGAACTTCACATCAAAAGCTTCGGCTTGGTTCATCGAAACAAAATTCCAACTTTAGTCTAACAAAATTTAGTTTTTAAAAATGTTAAAAAAAAATTTTAAAACAAAATTTAGTTTTTAAAAATCCCTGTTCAACAATCATGAGTGCAATAATAACTAGCTAAAAAAATATGTAAATTGAAGATCGAGATTGAGAACATACCTCGTAGCTGCGAGAGAAGAAAAAAAGACAGGAGAAGAAAAAAATGTCGGAAGATTGCAGAAGAAAAAAAGTGAAAAACAATAGGGTAGGAGAAAAATAGTCTTTTATAAAAAGATATTTTAAAAAGGAATTTTTGATAAAATTGTATCAATTTTTTTAATTCCCCCTATTTTCATCCACTTTTGGACAAAAATTTTTTTAATTAAAAGAAAAATTTTAAATTTTAATTTCTCTCTTTTTATTTTCCTTTCTTTTATTTATTAATTAACCATATAAGAAAAATTTAATTAATTTCCTTTCCATTATTTCCGATTACCTTCAGTGTTAGAGTTTGTCTGAAACGGAAGCATACCGGTTCGTCCTATGCTTTACCTTCCAAAACTCTTCAATTTTTGACTTTCTTCACTTTCCTTAGAGGTATAGCGTCTTCTCTCTTCGAAATCATTGGAAAGGTGATAGCTTGAATCGGTTGTGTTAGAAGATACCTTTTTTCTGGACTGGGTATCCATATTTACCACTTTGTAGGTGATCCCTCCTTTCGCCATCACTTGGACTGTACCATGTCTTCTTCTTCAGATTCTGTAGAGCCTCGAGGTTCCTTTCTATTTGCTTTCACTTCTTCCTATTATCTTCGATATTATTTTTTCCTTTACTTTCTGGTCTGTTCAAATTTTCATTCTTTCCGTAAGTATTATCGTTACTGCTTTCTTTTCAATTGTTGACATCATCGACTTCGAAAGCTAATACATGATATCAAACCGGGAACTTTCATAAACTTTATTGGTCTTTATCTCTATGCTTGTTCATGTCTTGTTTTTCCTAATAATTTGTGATTGGAGCACGATTTCTGCTGTTAAGTTTGGCTTATGTAATTCATTCGGAGTCACGCATTTAATCCGGGTTTTGATTCTTAGTGATAGTACGACTTAGCTGTAGCCTTTTGGTTTGTGCAGATGTTTGCATTGTAGGTGTTGCACGAACACCAATTGGTGGTCTTCTGGGTTCCCTTTCGTCTTTCTCAGCTACAAAGCTCGGGTCTATAGCCATCAAAAGTAATTAAATCCCACCGTTCAAACGTTATAAATAATGCTGTGTTTCCCTTTGCGAATGACACACAAGTGCTATATCATTATTTTGTGTGAATTGACTAGGTGCTCTTAAAAGGGCAAATGTGGATCCATCACTAGTACAGGAGGTTTTCTTTGGCAATGTTCTTAGTGCAAATCTAGGACAAGCTCCTGCTAGACAAGCTGCCTTAGGAGCAGGCATACCTAATTCAGTGGTGTGCACCACTGTTAATAAAGTTTGTGCGTCTGGGATGAAAGGTGAGCTGTTAGTATGCAAACATTTTCCTTTGTAGTTGTTGTTACTATGCTGTTAGCATGGAGACGTTATAAATTAATTTATGATTGTGTGTTCATTGCCTTTTTTGAACCAGCAATTATGCTTGCTGCACAGTCGATCCAATTGGGTGTTAATGATGTAGTTGTTGCTGGTGGGATGGAAAGCATGTCTAATGCGCCAAAGTATATTGTTGAAGCAAGGTTTGCATTTCTGTCACTTTATGCCAGCTGCTCCATCTTTTCTTCGTGTGCGTGTCGTTTTTTTAGCCTTTCCACCAGCTGCTTCGATTGTTAGTGGAGAGAGTATGTGAGTGATTGGAGTCATGTGATGGTAAAATAGTGTTTCTGTGTAAAATCATTGAGGACTCCTGAAGACATGATAGGTGAACTAGATCATTGGTGATAATTTTGTCACTGGTGTTCTAAGGAATAGGTCAGTTGGATTGTCTTTGTGTAGAGACTTGTGATACCAAATAAAGTCCGTTTCCATTGTTTTCTGTTTAGTTTTGTTTTAGGTAGATGTCAGGCTGTATGGTTTCAAGTGTTTTCTGTCCTATATTGAGTCCTATCTTCTTCTTCTGGGTGTAATTTTTGCCCACTGTATCATTGTTAATCACCATCTTATGTATTTCATTGTCCATCTTTGCAATTCATTTGGGTTCAAGTCTATCCTTTACATTTTTCATATGTGATTCACACCTCTATTCTTGCGTGGCATTTCCTT
>JANSVB020000052.1:675621-689413 GCA_025504935.2 Erythroxylum haughtii
GATGCATGAGCAAGAAAATGCATTGTCTTAATTTCTCTTTGAGCTTGCATGTACTGAAATTTCGGGTCATAACCCTTAATATGGGAACGGGATGTTACATTTTTAACGAATCAGATAATCCTTATGCTTACGATTAATATAAGCAACTACATAAGACTTTAACTTTTATATATAACTTTCATATTAGACTTTCCTATCACAGGCTCTACATGGATCAAGTCCACACTAATTCGAGATTCATTTTTTACACGAATCTTGACCAATTGATTTAGATCATTTATTAGATCACTTTTATCTTTATTTTGATCAAATTACATAATTTAACTAATAAGTTATTAAAAACTGAAAAATGTAACAACTTTACGAACAAGAATAAAATTGTCCAACGGAGATATTTATTATACGTCAATCCCTATATTCTGTTCCTTAAAAGTCTCCTATCTGCTTTCCTCTGTATTTTCCCTTTCACCCTGAACAAGGCTGTGATTAGTTGCATTTAGCTGTGCAATCCGAGACTGACAGACTTGTTGCAGATAGAGCGATACCATCTTGTTGTACATTTCCGTGTTCATCGACTCCACGTGGAAAACATTAAAAAAAAAGAAAAAAAAGGAATCAACTGAAGTTAATAGCTCAAAGAATGAAATTTTACGTTGATTATTTTTGGTTCATGAAACAAAGAATGCTTGTAAATCTGCAAAAAAATTTCTGTGAAAAGTGTGGACATATCAAAGTTACTTGTATCACATACTTGTGCTACAAAGGCGATATATGGATCTGTCGGAGGCGCTGAATTCTTGCTGTCAAGGTCTGGATTTGCTTGCTCTGCCACGGTTCCAGGGCCTTGTATTGGGAACAAAGGATGGTGAACTACAAAGGATCCTGGATGAATAAACGCCGGTGTGGCGGCATCCACTGACGGTGGTGGATTAGGGTGGATGAAAGGAGGTAGAGTTTGGGGTATACTACCCATTGTGCTCATGTCAAGCATTCCAAGTCCCATCCCAGGACCAGCCCCCATTCCCATACGTGCAAGGGCAGACAGTTGATGAAGATGTTGTTGCATTCCTAAAGGGATCAGCATCTGAGGCATGTTCCTGACATTCATTTCCTGAACTTGTGTCTGAAGCTGTTTTAAGTACTCTATCACCTCGCCCAGCATTGAAGCTTTATCCGTCTGCAGCTTTTCAATTGAGAAGCGATTTCAGAAACTTCTTTTCTGAATATGAATCTACTTAACTGTTTTTCTGTATCATCGATTATAGATATATATTTTCATTTCTTCAAAAAGTGTCCCTTCTAATATGGATTGACCTTCTCACCTTACTTGCATTAGGTACCAGTTTCTGGAGTGCTTTCATCTTCTGATTGATTCTGTTCCTTCTTCTCTGCAACAATAATGCCAACCTTCCATTGGGTCATATGAAAAGAGCATAGCTTGATATAGAACTTGAATCTTATGCAAAGAATCCTAGAACCGCAAATTACCCTCTCAGACTGATTGTGAATAGCGGCTGCTCGAACTCTCCTGCTTGAGTTGGATCTTACTGTTTCAGTTTTCGTCTCGCCATCTTCATCTTGGTTTTCCTGTAAATAATGGTCAGCATGCATTAAAATGAGAGTTTATCCTTTAGTAGTGTAGAATGAAACTACCATGTGATTTTCCTATTGAATATTTCTCAATACTATATCCTATATAGTGCAATTGCAAAAGTAATTGTCGTTAAGGCCATGGCGTTCTGCTATCATTTCTGCTCTCCACCCTTCTCTTCTTTCTGACGCTATTAGGAACAAAAACCATGTAGACTAACTCAACTACACATCCCCAGATCTATGTTCATACCGATCCACCATGGCAAGATGAATCCTCCTCTGTGGATTTGTTCTTCAAGATCCGAGGGGATTGGAATGAAGCCCAAGTCTTGGCAGTCTTGGGAGTAGTTTTCTTATCCCCAGAAAATGTGTCAGGGGCGCTAACACTTGCGCCAACACTGCGGTTCAGATTTTCATTTTGATTGCTAAAATCAATCCTTTTTGCACAAGGATTCATGTCTGGTCGAACGTTCTTCTTCATCAGCAAAGGAGCAATTTTTACACGACGGTCAAAGCCGTTGGAAGATTCCGTAAGTGAGTTGATGTTGGCAGGGGTTTGAGGTATATCTTGGTAGTCGTGGCCGTGTTTATGGCATGTAGCTTGGTGAACTATACACTCCAAGGTACCACTGCTACTGGTCCTAGCCATGCATAGCTGACCATTCTCCCATTTAAGCTCTGCAAAACCATAGTCAGACCTGAATATGATCACAAGGATGTACATTAAATACAGTCTTATGCATTGAAATAAGAGGCATACTTATTGCCATTTGTTTGCAACAGAGGCCTTCAACTATTGGTTAATCTTGTGTTTTTTTTCTCTATTTCAATTCACGAGAAGTTCAGGTTGGTCGAATGGTACTGAATAAGTTGATGTATAAACCTTGCAAATATGCTCATCTCAAGAGGAATGTCTCTGGCAAGATTGAATGGAAAAAACCAAGAACCAGAGCAACCGGGAACTAATTATTCTAGGACAAAGAAATGGAGGTTCTTGTTCGGATGTCAAGTTTAAGTTTGATGGTTACAAGGACTAGGCATATAATCAGGCATCAGCAAGGAAAATCAAAAACTGTGGAAATATATATTAAAAAAAAGGCAGAAAAGTAGAGAATCATCGCCATGGCACACAAAAAGTAAAAAGAAAAGCAAACAAACATATGAAAGAGCAAAAGAAATAAGTGCGTATACGTGGGGACAAGTGGATTCGGAAGCAGCAGGTTCTGCACGTGAAACAGAGAGGATGAGTTGCTCTCTTCTCCTACTACTTGTTCTGCTCGTCGGGGAACAGATCCTCTGTCCAATATTATCCTGTCTTATTCTGTCCATAAAATCTCAACCATTTATTTTATGGGACCTACGCGAGGTCCACGCATGACCTATACAGAATTTACATAAATAAACGGCTGAGATTCATTGGACACAATAAAACACCATAATATTGGACAGGAGATCTGAACTCTCTAAGGTACCTTGTAATGGTGTACATGTCCTATAATTCCATTACAAGGTTTTAGTTACAGGTTTTCTTCTTCTTCTTCTTCTTCTTCTTCTTCTTCTTCTTCTTCTTCTTCTTCTTCTTCTTCTCAAATTCAACCATCTCTCTTAAAGAAAAATAATCATCGATGCCTTAATTTTACAGATCAAAACCCATCATTACAAAATGAAGACATGATCCATCCATGCAGCTTTAATTTACAAAATTTATTACAAAGTCATGAACACCACATTTTCAACAGTCAGAAAGGTAAAACTATATTCTTACAAACAAATCTATCAAAATCCAATACTGTTATTCCAAAATTCATAAAGTGGAGAGACATTATCCTACCTGATGAATTGATACATAAGGGTGCACCGGATTCAAGTCCAAAAGGGCCTTTGAGTCCAAACACCAAAATTAGAGAAGTGAAACCATACCCGGTCAATAAGGTAAAACTGTCTTTTGCTAAAAAATCAGTGAGCCAAAGATTTGATGATGTTTTTTCACATCAACAATTGATCTAGAAAGAGTCCCTAGAATTCCTTCTGTGATCAATCTCCCTAGTAAAGACTTGCCTAGGCATTCAATAGTCTACATCCCGTCTTCAAGCTTCCAAGGAGTAAATTACAACAAAAATATTTCACACACTATTCACAAAATAGTGAGTCACAATCTCCCCCAGCCTCTCCATCATTCTCTTCAATAACTAAAAATGTGAACAATGAATTGTACGTCATAGGAAAAATATTTATAGGTGAACAAATAATAGTATCTTTACTGAAAATTCGATCACATATATTATAAAACATTTTTGGGCTGAAAACATAATATATGCAATTAGATCTTCGCATAAAAGTAATCAGACTACAAACTATCAACTCTTATGACACTACCACCTTTAGGCGAATAGATCACTTGAGCAACAACTTTTTTTCATCTAATGCCTTTATTCACATTTTTAAATGTTACTGTTGGAAGTTACACAAGAAGTAAATTCCGACAGTTATCGTCCTCATATAAAAGGAGGAAAGGATGATTACATTGATACAATCAAAGAAAATCTCTCCCTATATTCTTAAACTCTCTCTATTCTCTTTCACGAAAAGCAATCATCAAAAGCTTAGAGTTTGAAACGTGAATTAATCGGTGACTCTAATAGCTAACCGTAAAACGAAGTAAATCGATCTGATACTTCCGCATTAAGGTAAGTCCTTAAATATAAATCTACAGTTACGCAAGGTCAACACTTTTAGACAGAATAACAAACATAAAATTAGAAACATCCCTCAACATACAAGTAGAACAATTCAAAATACCGATTTGAAAGGCCACTTTGGTAACTACATCCTCATTAGCACTTAAAAAGTCAACAAATACAAAGAATACATCTTTATATTATCCTCACATTCTTTATGAGCATATGGTATGTGACAATGTAACATTAATAAATGCAAAAATTCGAATGCATAGTCTCATTGTCACTTACTCGTGCTGAAAATTTCATTTGAGACTTTCGTAAAGGAAAAATCTCAGTAGAGTGACTATCGTGCGTCACCATACACTAAACCGATCACCCAAGACACGAGAACCTCATGTATCTCTCTTATGATAAGTTTGTTGCATGAGAATTCACTCAAAATTGGTTTCATAATGTCTCAATTCTTTTTCTGAGTAACTATCATGCGATCCTGAACACTGAACTTGAAATGCGAGATACGAAAACTTAAAGTATCTCCCTCATATGATATCCGAAGCTTGAAAATTCACTCGAAATCGGATTCAGAATACCTTAATTCCTTTTTCTGGAGTAAAACGTTAATTTATTACTAATGTAATAAATCCATAAAAATAGAAAAAATCACTTTATGAATTTCCCTAACTCGGAAACTAATCCAAAACACCCTGGGACACCCTTACAAGAAATCTAAAATTTTTGTGTTTTTTTATAAATACTGTAAAAAAATCTATACGTCAACATGATATCAACAGTGCATCAGCGCACTGTAGCGCTAATGTCATCCGCTGACGCAAGCATGACGTCAACTGCGAGTGGAGTTTTGCGGTGCGTGTATGACACGCACTGCCCAACCACGCGCCTAGCACCCAACAATCTCTATCGGATCTGCTAAAAAATGGCAATTTTTGACGAGTTATAAGCTGATTTTTTGGGCTCTCGAGCTCGTTTTTATCCCGTTTCTCAAGACTATACACATGTATACTACTTTTATGCAAAAGAAATCAAGAAACAAAAGTTAAATCTCCAAAAACCAAAAAAATTCCGTTTTTATCCACCTGATCATATCACCATTTTAATATCACGTGTAATACGTAAAGGTACCTTAGTTACATATCCCAGATTGAACGTAAAAGGGCAAAAAACGAAGAAATGTGAAAACATTTGATTTCAGTCTCCATAACTTTTGAGCTTTATAAAGCCGAAACGAACGCGAATCTACTTTTACATATAACTTTCATATCAAACTTCTCTATCACAAGGTTAATATGGCTCTGGTCTACATTAATTAGGATCTATTTTTTGTTCGAACTTCGACTCATTGATTTAAACCATTTATTGAGTCACTTTATTATTTTTATCTTGATCAAAATACGTAATTTAACTGATAAGTTATTAAAAACTAAAAAATAAAATTAATAAGTGTCCAATGCGAAGGACAAAATTATCCATCACTATTCCCACTCCGCTAACAGCACCTAAAATTTCAATGAGTGTTCTCTGTTGCCTGTCGTTTTCCTCAGTACGTAAGGTCTCTGTTCCTCTTCAGTATCACGCGGATAAAGTGTCTCTGGCTCTGCACTTACATGGGTGTCGTGATACTTCCATAAACATTATTAAAAAAACAGAAACTATAAGGGTCTTAAGCTGTTAGGGAGATGAAGGTGTTTAATCTTTCAGCAAGAAATCAGGCCAAGATCGTTCTGCTGGTGGCAGTCATTATTTTGGTGCTAACGTTAACGGCAGCTAAACCTGGTACCGGCAGTCGGGGTGTTCGTGGCGGGGGTGGCAGCGGCAGGAGAGGCGGTGGAATAATAGAGAAGAGCAATGGTCGGAAAAGTTCGTCTTCTGCTGCAGCTGCATGGAGTGGTACTGTTTCCAACGTAAACTTCGTTGGACATCTGCTGCTTAGTTTTGTCATTACCTTGTTTGCTTAAGGATAACTCATCTTAATCTTTAATTTCTCTTTCTCTAGTGTCTTGTAGTTTCAATTTTTCATTTGCAGACAGACACATTTGGTTGTAATCAGTTTGAACTTTGAACAATAATTTCTTCTTCTTCTTCTTCGTGCACGTCTTTTCAATTAATGGAAGACAGGACACCCTTTGACCTCAATCCCAGGAGCAATGGGACAGCTTGCAAGACTACAGTGATTTGATAACTCCAAGCCCCACCAACTTGGTCCGAAGATGTTCTTGTTCTGTAAGGTAAAATAGCACAGAATTGCCAGAAAAGCCACTCCAGCATCCAACCCACCGGATAAGATGTAGTTATGTCGAGCCCACCAGTTATTGTACATCTTGTAAACATTGAAGTCGAACACAATTCCTACAGTAATCCAGCGTACGTAGTTCACAGCTGCGGCTGCTGGCATACCTCCTGCCCCAGATAATATGACAGGCACCGTTAATAAGCTTGATCCACTTCCGCTCAGGGGAACATCCGAGCGAGAATCCACACCACAAAGGCACAAACGGTGCAAGAAAACCTATGAGCAAGAAATAGTTCATCCCTGAATACATTCCTAGACGACCGAACATTCGTAAAGGTCCGACAAGCCCTGTGAAAAATACAATTTGAAATTTAGAATTTTGAGAGTTATCTTTAAAAATATTCTTTTATTCTACGATTATAATATATGGCTAAAATTTATTTCTAAAATTATCTTATAAATAAATAATGCTTATAGAACTAGATTTTTTAAAAAATATTTAATAAATTAATAGGGTAAAAAATTATTGGATATTTAAATAGTAGTTCTAAAGTAATCTTAAGATCCTTATAATTTAAATAAGAGCATATTATAACAGATAATGAAGTACATTACTAAGCTCTAAAATAAGATGGAGCAGTTGAAAGGGAGGGCTAACAACTCAGATCATCCGCACTCACCAAAACAATAGAATTGTTGTAGTCATTTTGCTTGAATTTATGTACAATTTAATGTTTTTATTATCAATCAAATTTTTTTTAACTTTATATGATCAATTAATTTTTTGTTTAAACAAATTAAATATATAAACAAATCAAAAAATTATGTACAAATAATTTATAGCTATTGAAATTATCCATTAATAATAAGATTATGAAAAAAATCTAATGCTGAGATTTTTTTTAAAAAATTTAATATCTTTATGATGGAGTCGTTACCGACGATTTATGATATATCGTCGCAAAATATTTATAATACTTACAGAAGAAATTTTAGTTTTCGTTGGTAAATTGAATTATATTTACCTTCGAATGGTTAAGAAACTATCTAAAAAATACAAATATTCACCTTAGACTCATCGATGGAATTTTAATTTACTGTCAATAAACTGAGTCATATTTACTGACGGTTTGTAATAAACCATCGGAACATTTTTACATTTTTACAATAAATTCACCGACATATATGACATAACCGTCTATATATATACGACGGTAATAATTTTTTTCATCGGTAAACTTACCAATAGACAGTTTCATGACGCATTTTTTTGAATGACCGATGGTTTGTTAATGTTTTCTATCGGTAATTTCTGTCAGTAAATATCTTTTTTCTTGTAGTAATAATATCCTATACAAAGTGACATTATGATCTTGAATTGTTTCTTATTTATGATAATGTATTGAAAATATGATCATGTTTAAATAAGCTATTAATTTTTGTAATTAAAACACATGATATTGATTATAACACCCTTTTTAATTAATGCGAAAAAAGGAAGAACAAATATTATAATAAATGTTGGAAAAATAATTATGATAACCTTCCATACTTTCGTACTTTTGGATATGAATATGAGTACTTGTATCATAAAACGATGGATTTAGAGGATTAGGTAATGCAGATTTTACATAATACAGTTTTATGTCTTTGAACATGACTTCATTATTACGCTTTGTTAAATTTTAAAAAAATAAAAAAAAGAGGTTTAAGGTTGGATAAATATTGAATAAAATTTAAAATTTTAAAAATATGATTGAAAGAGATTGTATTTATTTATTTAAAGAAATTTATTAAATAAATAAATAAAATTATTTTTAGTTTATAAAAATTAATTAATTTACAAAACTGAACGATTAATTAATAAAATGGTCAATTTTTAACAATAAAGTTATTAAAATATATCGAATAGAAATTGGCTTGTTCAATAATAAAAGTTATTAAAATATATCGAATAAAATTTGACTTGTTCAAGTTTTACGATTAAACCAATCGAGTTGATTTAACTTTTTAATTATTGATGGTTTGCTTGATTATTATGTTTTAGAATTTATCTCTCACGCATCATAGTTTATGCTTATTTATTTATTTATCCTAAATCTCAAATAAAGTGGCTATTTTAACATGCATACTATACTTTGGACACTTTTAATTATGTGTTTAAACTTAATTTTGACAAATCTTTTATGATTAATGTCTTTTAATTAAGAGTAGGAGTTTCATTTAAAACTTTTAAATATAATTTTTGGTGTTTTCTTTGTTTGACTGGACATGTTTAGGATTTGTTAGGTTTCAATTTTCTTAATAGGAGTAAATTTTGAGCAATCTTGTTTTAATTTTAGAATTTTCATTTAGGTTAATTCTTCTCAATTTTAATAAAATTACTTTTAACTGTGATTAAATAATTTTAATTAAATATAAGCAACTTTCCATTATGGTTAACTAAAATTTGTTAAATTAAATTAATTTTCTGTTGCATCTTATTAGTCAAAACTAGATTTAAATAACTTTAAATTATGGTTAATTAGATTAAATTATGCAACAAAATATCCTTAAAGTGTTTACTTAATTATAGTTAATTTTTAATAAAGATTAATTAACATTAGTTAAATTTGATTAGATTTTAGTTCCATTGTAATCTTATTTAATTAGGTTTTAATTAGACTTTAGTATTGAAGTTGAAATTAATAGGTTTAATTTGAGATAAAATAGTCAAAATTGAAAAATTAAAAACTCAATTAATGGGAAGATGGCATAATAATGAAATTGGAAATTGTTCCCTCGACCTAAAAGTATACGTTCAAGATTGGACTTAACCTGAAATTTGATCACAGTCTAATACTTTAGGCTTAAACTTGAGAATGAGCACGATTGAGTTTAAGTAGTTCGAATGTTCGATTAAATTTATTTTTATTTTAAAAATTAAAATAATGTAATTTTGAATTAGACAATTCAAACTAGAGTCTCACCTGCAATTTTTGCCATTACTAAAACTGATTGTCGTTTTTGAGTACTCAAATCTATGTCGTTTCAATAAATGAAAAAAAAGTAGACAATATGAAATATAAAAAAAAAAGTGAAGATTTTTGAGACCAAGGGTACGATGGTCATTAAGGAGCCAATGGGGAGGAAAAAGCTGCACTTGCCACTTCTGCGCCACACTGAGCCACTTCGGCGCCACACTGAGCCACCGTCGCCACCTTTCTCTCTGCCTTTCCGGTTCTCTCTAGCTCTTCAAAGGTCTGTGCTTTTCCGCCTAAAATTGAAAGATGTGAATAATACTAGTTTCTTCTTATTGTAGTGAATAATACTAGTTTCTTCTTATCGTTTCTACTTTCCCCACTTCATCCACTCGATTTCTCCTTCATATTCCATTCTTAATGCTTGAACTCATGTTTTCAGGAGTTCTTTCATGAACATCCGGGCCACTTGCTGTCATTTTTCTTTGTTTTTTTTTTTTTCATATTTTTGATGAACTGGGTCTCAAGATATGTCATTGAGATTAGCCTGTAGTTCCTAAGATTCAAGATTACACCTGTAGTTTTTCATAACCAGTCCAAATTTTCTTGCATTTTTTTTTTATCATTCTGTTTTACCCTCATGTGTGGTTTATTTTTCATTAAGTATATGTGTTTTAGGTACAAAGCAAGCTCAAATCTGTGTTATGCTTATGGTGTTGTCTTAAAATTGTAGTTTTTAAAATAATTTCTCCCCAGGAGGAAAACTGTGTTTGTTGATTAAGTTGATGGATTTATGATCTTTAAGGACTGTGCATCTCTTTAAAATAGGTTTGAGAGGGAGCTGGAAAGAGGAAGAAGAAGAGAAAAAGAAGCAGAAGAAGCGTCGACTTTGACCGTAAGTTGACCTTATGGCTTGATTTGTCTGCTCGTACATTACGGTTATTTCCATAGACTTATTATTTTTCCTGTTCTTGGATTCATAGTTACGGTATAATGCTCAACCTATCTGTTGCTTCCGTAGACTTATTATTTTTCCTGTTATTGGATTCATAGTTATGGTATAATGCTCAACCTAACTGTGGCATAGCTAAATTAGTATTTTTCTGGCACGTTGTTTGCGATAAAATAATGGAAACTTTTACCTTTTAATGAAGATCCCAAAGAATGGCTTTCTTGTACTCTCAGTCTGCTCTTTTGCTGCAAACAAGACCCTCGCTTTCCCTCAAAACTCATCCTAACCCACCTTCAGCTCACCTCTCTGCAATATCTCTGCCTCTAGGTGACTTCCCTTCTGCTACCCTTTTCTTTTCCCTGTGTTGGTCTTGTTGTGTGATTTATTCTTTTATCCTTTGTTTGATGTTTAAATATCAGAATTGAGCTTTTCGGCAAAGAGGGAAAATAAGTTTTCTGCAAAGTGTTCAGCCGTTATCACAGAATCTAATTCGCATTCTCTGGTATTCAATGATACAAAGATCAAGAAGAAACCCATAGTTGTCATTGACAACTATGATAGCTTTACTTACAATCTTTGTCAGGTTAGTTTGTTCTATATTTTTTTCTCGTTTTCCTTTTTCGTCTGTTTGATTTTATAATATTAAAGTTTCAACTTTTCTTGGTTTTAAAATGCTAGTTGGGCTCTTGTTCTGGTGTATTTCTCCCGAAATTGGAATTTCAATTCTATAAGTTGTTTGGATGCAGTAAATATGATAGTTTAAGCTTCCCCATTATAAATTGTTTCAGTGATTTTTCATATTCTAAACAAACATAGACTGCTACAATTTTGATTCTCAATTATGAAGAAGAATCATCATATAAAGATTAGAAGGTATCTTGTTTCCTATTTGTCATGTTTACTCCTGCTTCTTTACTTTAATGTCACTTAATTGTCTTTACAAGTTACAAAGCCTTGGAAATGGAATTATAGATTCTTTTGAACATCTAAATGTCGAATTGATTAATTATGTTTTATTTGGAATTATGAATAAATCCTCCTGTTTAATGAAATCAATTTCATACTTGGAGCTTCCTTCTAGTTTGTTTATCAAGCTGTAGTGAACCGTATTGCATTATCTCCTTGAGACTGCATTTTATCATCTTTACAACCTTTACTGCTTTAAGTTATTTTGATGCTTTGCTTGATATTTTCACATCTTACACTTTGTAAATTAATTTATTTGATTTTTGTATTTGTTGCAATTGTCCCCTCTTCTCCTCTATTTTTATAACTGTAATTCTAATACCTTAGTTTATACAGTACATGGGAGAGCTTGGATGCTACTTTGAGGTTTATCGAAATGATGAATTAACTGTAGAGGAGTTGAAAGAGTAAGCATTCATCACTTGTGCAGTGGTCTAGAATTTTATGCTTTAACTTGCTATAGTTATATGTGTCTTATTTCTGGTTGGCATTTGTGTAACTTTTCCTTTCTGTCTTAGCAGAAAAAATCCAAGAGGAGTGCTTATATCCCCAGGGCCAGGTTGGTGTAGTGTTATTGATGTAGGGCAAATGTTTTGCGTCAGTTATTGTGTTATGTTCACTAGGAACTTTCAAAGTTAATCCAAGCCAAGACATGAATTGGAAACTGAATTTGTTTGTTTTTTCAGGGGCACCCCAAGATTCTGGAATATCATTGCAGACTGTTCTAGAATTTGGACCTATTGTGCCTTTATTTGGTGTGTGCATGGGTCTCCAATGCATTGGCGAGGCTTTTGGAGGTGAGTATCCTAAGGCATGTAAAAGCTTTATGGTTGTTGGTGTGTTGACTATTCAAAGCAGTGTCTTGTAATGCTATTAGTGAGAGTAAATAACAGCTTAAGAAGTTTCTGAAATAAAGCTCTGTGAACTTTTAATTACATTATGTTTTTAGATTTTGCATTCTTTGCATGAGTTTTGAACCTTTGTCCTGTTGCAGGGAGGATTGTGCGCTCTCCATATGGTGTGATGCATGGGAAAAGCTCCCTTGTATATTATGATGAAAAGGGGGAAGATGGATTGTTTTCTGGGTTGTCAAAGTATGTGCATTTCCCATTATTATGTGATACCTTTGTTTTTCGGTTATTAAAACTAGGAAAGAGTGATGCCACTTGTGCATCTACCTTTAGTTGTCTAGTGTTAGTGGCAATTACTTTCACACGTTAGACTCTCCATTCCTTTTACACTTTACACAAGGAAACCCTGAATTGCTTATACATGTTGCACAATAACATTTTGGTGCCAAAACATAGTTTTGATTTGTTTTTTTAGGAATGGAAATAGTTGTTTGAATGATAAGTAAGTGTCTTCTTTTCTGCTCTCGTCAGCTTGTTTTGGATCTTCATATGTATCTCAAAATATTTCTTTTAATTTCCAAACATACTTTGAATCACTGTAGAGCATAAGATTCCCTTCAGTGATGTAAAGTTAAGACACTTATTTGCAAGTACAAGATTAAATATTAATCCGGAGATTAGTTCTTATGAAAATGGAATTGCACAGGTTGTAACTCGCAGAAGCTGGTTGTCTTTTAAGCTATTGAATTTCTGTTTCAGGTGTAAGCAAAGAATTATAAAAATGTCAAAAGAGAGTCTTTTTCCGCATACAATAACAAAATATATTATTTGACTTTCTTTAGTTTAAACAAACTTGACAACCTAATTTTTTGTGCATATTCCATAGACGGTTGTTGTTTGTTCCACCACACATCTGCAATAAGTTACCAGAGAGTTATTTTGTTAAATTCAGGTTAAAAAATATACATGAAACAAAAATTAAAACATTATCTGGAAGTATATCATATACTTCCTTGTCTGAAACCACCCTTCTCTTTTTAGTATGGATTTTGTGCTTGTAATTTGCTAAATATGGGTTGACTTAGGTTGACTAGCTTGTTTTCTAAATTAGGTATCATATGATAGGAATAGAAAGGAATTTCTGACAAACTAGGGACTTGTGTTTGGTTTTAAACTATGAATATTATCCCAGACTTTTGCTGGAAAACTAGGTTTATAGCTGGATTTATTACTGTAATAGTACCCAAGTGAATGAAAACATCTGTCTGTATGCTCATAGTTGGTTGATGATGCATCTTATATCGGCAAATGGAACGTAGAGAATAGATGCATCACAAGAAGGCTATTATTTGATTGAATGCTGTAATAACATTATTTATTTTTCATCAAAGATTTTATTCACTAAATTCCTGTAAGTATATCATGGAATTCAACGAAAACATTAGCTGTATGTAGTGATATAAGATGGAATATATAGAGAATTGTTTCACTTGATTGTGTTCTTAAAGAACGCTTAGTCAGGCTCTTCAAAAATAAAAGGT
>JANSVB020000052.1:706294-731512 GCA_025504935.2 Erythroxylum haughtii
ATAATAATAATAATAATAATAATTGTTATTATTATCAATTAAATAATTTTATTAATTTTATATTAATTATAACAACATAATTATACTAATAATAATAATAATAATAATAACCATAATAATAACAACAATAAATATTTTAATACAATAACCATAATCATAAGATTTAGAAAATAACAAAAATTAATATAATTAATTTTTTTTAAATTCTAGATTATAATAAACATTAATAATATTATTAATAGTTTATTTTAATAGTTTATTAAATAATATTATTTAATAATGTATAATATTATTTATTATTTAAATAAATAATATTTATTATTAATAATTTATAATAATAATAAACAAAAACCTCGCGAGGGCGAGCCCTCGCACTCGCCCTCGCGAGGCTGGCCAGAAATGACCATTTGCATGGCCAATGCAAATGGCCATTTGCGTTAAATGGCCATTTGCTTTGCAAATGTGCAAATGGCCTTTTTTTTTGACATTTGCAAAAGGCCATTTAATTTGAGTTTTTTTGAATTATTAATAAATATATATTATATAATAATTAGAATTCAAAATAATATTAATAATAATATATGGAATAATAACAGATAATAAATTTGAATTTAAATAAAACAAATTATTTAAAAATAATAATAACAATAATAATAATATGACATAATAATAATAATAATAAATTTGAATACTATTACATACAAATAATAATACGTATAATAATAATATAATATTAATAATAATAATTTTGAATCATAATAATAAATCATAATAAATTCAAATTATATCATAATAATAATAATATCACATAATAAATTTAAATAATATTAAATACAAATAATAATAATAATGAATCAAAATAAATTCAAATTATATCATAATAATAATTATTATAGTAATAATAATAATAATAATAATCATGAATCATAATAATATATATAATAAACATAATAAGAATTTAAATAATAAGACATAATAAGCATAAAATTATTTAAATGGTAATAATAATTTTAAATAATAACTTAATATTAATAAATTTGAATCATAAAAATTACCATTTATATAGTAACAATAAAAATAATAAGACATAATAATATATATATAACTCTAAATGGTAATACGTAAAACCCACTTCTGTTACATAAATGTTTATGTAATGTATACATAGGATTTTGCAGTATAGGAAACGAAAAATTATTGTTATTAATTAAAAGTGGCTTCAGCTTTCAGCCGGAAAGCTGAGTAACGGCGCCTGTGGGTGGGTCCCACAGGCGCCTGATATCTGTCAACTTCTATTTAAAATTTCATGCAAAACCGTCATCGTTTTTCTGTTAGACAGAGTAAAACAGGAAAACTTGGACAGGTGATCTGCGCTCAAAACCCTAATGAGGAGCAGTAGAACTAGAAGGCGCTGGTGGAGGGGTTTATGCTTCTAGACTCTTCTCTGCTCCTTATATAATAACTCTTTGCTTTTGAAACCTTTGTCCTCCGTATATCTAGTGGCTAGTTGGCTCCCTTTCCAAGTCCAAAACTCCCTGTGTGCTTTGTCTGTCAAAGTCATGTACCGTTTCGCTTCAAGTCTTGCTTCTAAAACCCGGTACGCTCTCTTTCTCATTTCCTCTCTGGTTTTCTGTATGGGGTCTTTGTTATTTCTCATGGATTTGATTTGACTATGCTCCATTTCTTATTGGCGATTAAAAGAACGTAATATTAAACTACATTGAGATATTCATTGTGAATGATATTTTAGTTATTAGTAGTTTCCTCTATACGTTCCCAGCAACCTGATCCATTTATGACATTGTTTCTGATTGTTCTTATGTGGTTTCCTTTTGGGAATACAGGATTGTGAGGAACAGCACTAGTCAGGTGAATTTAGTTGCTTGATTTGCTTTTAGTTTGCCCATTGTTGCTTTGTTACTGTGATATGTGTTTGTTCTGTTGACACTCTTTGTTTTGGTGGATACAATAGATTGGTAATAGACTGAGTTGGAGCCGGAACTATGCTGCCAAAGATATCAGATTCGGCGTGGAGGCCCGTGCTTTGATGCTCAAGGGTGTCGAAGAGCTGGCTGATGCTGTAAAAGTCACCATGGGCCCTAAGGTACTATACCTCAAGTCTTGCCCTATTCTTACGTTTCTTGGCTTGGAAATGGGATGGGGTTATTTTTCTTGTATACCAGAGCAGCATTAAGATCATCTATATGGCATGTGGAAACTGATTGTAGGTTTTATTAATGAAATGTTGAATATAAATGTAAGCTGCATGGATTGTATAATTCATTATTACAATCTCAATGTGTGAAAGAGTGTAAGAGTATCGAGTGAATGGGCTTGATGATAACTAGCTGCTCACTGTAGGGCCGAAATGTGGTTCTTGAGCAAAGCTTTGGTGCTCCAAAAGTGACAAAGGATGGCGTGACTGTTGCCAAGAGTATTGAGTTTAAGGACAAAGTCAAGAATGTTGGTGCTAGCCTTGTGAAGCAGGTTGCAAATGCCACCAATGATGTTGCAGGCGATGGTGAGGGATCTTCCACTACACGAATAAGGCTGTCAAATTATGTCCATCTTTTTTTTCCCCTGGTCATAACAACTTCTGTGATTGGTTTTCAGGGACCACTTGTGCCACAGTTCTTACTCGAGCAATTTTCACCGAAGGATGCAAATCTGTTGCAGCAGGAATGAATGCAATGGATCTTAGACGTGGTATTAGTATGGCTGTTGATGATGTTGTTACCAACTTGAAGAGCAGAGCACGAATGATCAGTACATCTGAAGAAATAGCACAAGTTGGCACTATTTCAGCAAATGGAGAGAGAGAAATTGGTGAGTTAATTGCGAAGGCCATGGAGAAAGTTGGCAAAGAGGGGGTCATTACAATACAAGTGAGTTCCACTTACATGTGCTTTTACCATGTTAAAAGAGTGCTAAAACCTCAGAACATGTCATATCTTTGCTTCTGAGCACCTTGTACTGTTTTGATCATTTTGTCTTGTTGATGCCAAACCTATTTGTGAAGGCTTTCTATTTGGGCTTTCTTTGAGTGCAACAGCTTCAGTTGTGATATTCTGTTAATGAATTGATTGCATGAGGCTTTGGTTGAGTTTTTGACTTTTGTTATGACTGTTGCTGTTATATTCTGGTACTAATCCATTTCAAAAATTTTGCAGGATGGGAAGACATTATACAATGAATTGGAAGTTGTTGAGGGAATGAAGCTGGACAGGGGATACATATCACCATATTTTATCACAAACCCAAAAAACCAAAAATGTGTAAGCTTCAATATACTCCAGTTTCCGGTTTATAGCCTTGTCCTTGACAATGATGCCCATCCCTTCCTTTGGAAAAATTTGAGGAACATTCATTCATATAATTTTGTTCTTTTAATTTGAAATCCAATTGTGTCTTTGTACAAACAGGAACTAGAAGATCCACTTGTACTTATCCATGAGAAGAAAATTTCAAGTGTTAATGCTGTGGTGAAAGTCTTGGAGATGGCCTTGAAGGTGAGCATTTTGTTTGTCTATTTTACTTTGTAAATGTTTGTTGCATACTGTTTCTGTCAATTCTATGGGGATTTCATTGACAAGTGAAATGAATTTTACAATCATAATCATCTAAGCTGAACTTTCTTGTTTTGTTATTTTTATATATAAACTTTATAACATGTACAGAATTTCTTATTTGTGCTCATGGGGAGTTGGATTGTATTGCTTGTTTTGATAACTCTTTGCTCATATGCAATTAAGAGTGATTCGTTTGAGAATCTATTTGTATCATGCATTATGCAAAGGAGGAAGAACATATGTTTTTATGGGGAGGAGGGGTGAAAGAGAGAGGGCTGCCAATAGGGAGATTGAAGAGAGCAAAATGATCTTATAGTTTTATTGAATTGAATGAAATTGAAAACCTTCAAATTAAATTGCATATTTTAAGATGTCCAAATTTTACAGGATTAAAATCATTTCAATCATTTTTTGTAATGTACTCTTGAAGATCTCATCAGGATTGGACAAAAATCCTTACTTTATGTGTCCAAATACTTGTTTCAGAGGCAAAGGCCCTTGCTGATAGTTTCTGAAGATGTGGAAAGTGAAGCTCTGGCTACTCTTATTCTGAACAAGCTCCGTGCTGGAATTAAGGTACCTGTACATGTAATTGAATGAGATATGAGCATTTTCATGTGAATACTTTTCACTGGGTGTGCTTTGGAAAGTTTAACCAGTTAATGCTGGTTTATTGTAAATGATATCCAGGTCTGTGCTATTAAGGCCCCTGGCTTTGGAGAGAACAGGAAGGCTGGATTACAGGATCTTGCTGTTCTCACAGGAGGCCAAGTAAGCTTGCTTCCCCTTGCCTTACAAATTCTGTGCTTGAGTGAGATAAAATCATTTTAGAAACTTTTGTTTTTTCTACTTTTCAGGTTATAACTGAAGAGCTTGGCCTCAATCTGGAAAAGGTGGATCTAGATATGCTTGGCAGTTGCAAAAAGGTAAACGGGAATTTGACTGGACTGGTTTAGTCTTGAATCTTAATTGATGAAAAGTTGAGGTAAATTTGAGGCGCCATTTTCTGGTCTGGCTTGCAGATTACCGTTTCAAAGGATGATACTGTCATCCTCGATGGTGCTGGTGAGAAGCAGTCCATTGAAGAAAGATGTGAACAGGTGTGTTATTACTGAATGTTGGAATGTGAGCCATTCTGAAGGCATCCTTCGAAAGGATTTTAAAACATGATTGTTCTTACACTCTCACAGATCAGATCTACCATAGAGTTGAGCACTTCTGACTATGACAAAGAAAAGTTGCAAGAAAGACTGGCAAAGCTTTCTGGTGGTGTTGCAGTACTGAAGGTCTGGTAACTTCGTGTGCAAAACTGTTTGTTTCAGCATGTCTGTTAATAGAACTAGTAAACTAGTGCTTTTTATAGCCTATGATGTCTAAATGGAGAAGTTGGCTCTATTCCAATTCTTAGGGGTAGTTTTTTTAGTAGCATGAGCGGATATTTGCTGTATTGATGCAGATTGGAGGAGCCAGTGAAGCTGAAGTTAGTGAAAAGAAAGACAGAGTGACAGATGCTCTAAATGCCACCAAAGCAGCAGTTGAAGAGGGTATTGTGCCAGGTAACTTTTTTTATCCACCTTCACTGGGTAAGGTCATAACATTATGAAGTGGTTGGAATTTTTTTTAAGGTCTATTCTTCTTGCAGGTGGTGGGGTTGCTCTTCTTTATGCAGCGAAGGAATTGGATAAACTGAAGACTGCTAACTTTGATCAAAAGATAGGCGTGCAGATCATTCAGAATGCTCTGAAGGTTAGTTGTTTATAACGAGGTCAACAACTAAAACTCTCTTGCCTGCCAAGGGCATAAGCTTAAAAGATTGAAGCTTGACTGCATATGGCAATTGATGTTTCATTGAAAATTGAGTTTCAATGCAGACACCTGTACATACAATCGCAAGTAATGCGGGAGTTGAGGGAGCTGTTGTAGTGGGAAAGCTACTGGAGCAGGATAACCCAGATCTTGGGTATGATGCTGCTAAAGGTCAGTGATGTTTATGTGGATGTCTACTTCAGTATACCCTTTTAGACCATTGATTAAGTGGTTGAAAACTTTCTTTGGTTGAATCTCAATGTCCTGGCAGGTGAATATGTGGATATGGTAAAAGCTGGAATTATTGACCCACTGAAAGTAATAAGAACAGCACTGGTTGATGCAGCAAGGTAATTTGGAGAATTCCCTGTTGAGATAGCTGGTTAATTATATGAATACTTGTTAACTAACAGAATTGGTGGGCTTCTTGTACAGTGTATCATCACTGATGACAACAACCGAGGCCGTTGTGAGTGAACTTCCCAAGGACGAGAAGGAGGGTCCAGCAATGTCTCCTGGTATGGGCATGGATTATTGAGAATGAGAATTCACATATAACTGAGGGGTCATTGTTGTCGATCATGAAATGTTAGTGTCCTCCATAATCAAAAGGGTCCGCGGCATCTTGGATTGAAAATTTTCAAGAGAGTAATAATTTCGGATTATTGTAGCTTGGTGGAGATGCCAACTTGAAAGCTCCTCTCTTTTGTATCTTTCGACTTTGAAACTGCACAAATTTTTTAATCGAGTCTTGTTTATTAGACTAAACACTATTGTCATAGTGCCCAGTTTTATAGTGCTGCTTGACTGCTAGTAGTTAACTTTTTGGTTGAATGAAAAATTATCATTTTACAACCTACAAATTATTATTTATTTACTTTCAAGTTTGGCCTTCAAAAGATTGTTTATCTCAGTAGGGCCTGGCAGGGTCTTTTAAAATTTTTCTTAGAATTTTAATTTTCCTATCTCTTTTCTTCAATTTCAAGTAATCAAGAATTAATTATTTCTTAATATTTGATCACATAAGCTCAGAAATCTTAACTTTAAATTATCGTATAATCTAATGAAAGTGTGATTTATGCACTTCTATTTATTAATAAGTGCTTAATCAAAATATTATGCTTAATTTGTTTGTTCCTAAATGATATAAGAGGTGATAAATTGTGTGAGTTCAACTTTGGACTTATTTGAAAAATAATAAATGACAAATACTTCTATATAATCACAAAATAATCATAATGAAAATTAAATAAAATATGAAAAGATGGTTAAATTAATTTATAGTAATAAGAAGTCTATGAATTTTTATTGATACCGAGAAATTTTTACACTTTTTTCCTTTCTTTAAGATAAAGAAAAACTCTTTATATATCTTATTTAATAGGAGTAAAGATAAATCCTAACAATTCAATTACTCTTTCAATTGATATCTTAATAACTCAAGTACAATCCAAGATTTCTTTTCCTTACCACATAATGTACCAAGGATTTATATCATGTTCTCAGATACATGGTTTCAATTTATCATGCTTACACTCTTTTAAAAGCTTGTCAACACACCCTCTTTATATCCAAAACTAACTTAAATGATCTTAGATACATAAATTAGTAGCTATAATGACTAGTTCATGGGCACATTTGTCTACCGACTACATACTTTCATCTAAGTTATATTTGTTTAATTAGCTTAAACCCTAACCTAAGAGGTTGTAATCATTTTATAGCCCTTTTATTCCTAGGCTAGTTGAATCCTTGCAAAGGCTAACTTTCAGAAGCAATTAGGTTACCAATTTTTATTATTTCAAGTTTATCAAAAGAAATGCTCATTTCGATAAGAAGAAGGTTTGATTCAAAACTATTTCAAAAGTTATCCTCAATTTATTTGAAGATCAAAAGGCTTTTTTTTAAGTTAGACATAAATTTCCTCTTAACTGTAAAAGTTTTTATGCATTATTCCTACAAATTAATGAATATGTAATGATTAAACTATTAATTCATTAAAATGACCAAGATAAGATGACCAAAAAGATTATAACCATTGTTACACATAAAATGATTTTATTCTTTTTTATTTTGGGTCCATTTGATTTGAATTGCTTTGAAATTCTTTTAAATTATATTTTGTGTTTCACTTTGTTCATATTGATCATCTAATTACTTTTCCATTATTGAACTTGATTTTTGGCCTCTTGAATCTTTGAAAAATTAACTTAATGATATTGATAAAGATCAAAATAAAAATATCAATAAAAATATATATATTTATAATTAAAACTATGTATTAAAACCTTATTTAGTCTAACTCAATTGATAATAAAGCATATGTCATTGTAAACTCTTACTTTAAATGCTTTAAGAGCTAGTTATCATTATTATCATCTACGTCATGACGTGTATCATCATCATCATCATTATCATTTATAATGCTGGAATCGATAATTGTTAACTTTCGAGTACTTACTAGATAAATTGTTGAGCACACATATAAAGATTGGAAATAATGGCTTTGATTAAATAAAGATGAGTTATATATACAAGTACAAGATAATATTATATGATCAATCAAACATTATACTAGATAGTTAACTTAAGCTACAAATTTCTTATTAATTCAAATTATTTACAAAATTGGATACGAAGTAAATTAGATGATTGCAAAATCAAATAATTAATAAATTGATTTCTCTAATATCCCCCCTTTAGATGGAGCTTCCGTAAAAAGTGCAATCTTGGTCTTCGAAAATTGAAACTATATGCACGGAAGAGGTTTAATCCAGGCATTGACTAATTGATCATCTAAAGACATATGGGTAACACGTAAAGCTCCACTTTGTACTTGATCTTTAATGAAATGATAATCAATTATAACATGTTTTATATGTGAAGGGAATACAAGATTGGAACATAGATGAGTTGCTATGACATTTTCACAATAAATAATTAAAGTAGACAAACTACAAACCTTTAAATCAGTTGAAACAGAACAAATCCATTAACTCAACTGTTATGGTAATGATATAATGACATTAAGTTTAGTTGAGGAGCATGCAATTGTTCATTAGTTCTTAGAAGATCATATTATGGGATTGCCACCGGAATAAGCAATATAAGAATTTGCAAGGTCATCCTTATTGCCAACCTAATTAACATTTGAAAATGGCATGAAGAGATAAAGATGTGTGACAGCACAGGGCAATACTATATAAATATCTTTAGAGAGATGACCTTGTAGAAATGTATTATTGACATTAAGTTGTCAAAGAGAGACCACCTACCACTAATGATAAGGCTAACCAAACAAATAATGGTAGATTTAACAATCAGATTGAACGTGTTATGATAATCAACACTAAAATGCTAATGGAATCCTTTAGCAACTAGTTATGCTTTGTACCTATCAATAGAGCCGTCATGTAAATGGATATGTAAATGTTTTATTCTAAATATCCATTTACAACCAATATGATTTCGTGTTGAATAAGATAAAAAAAATTCCCATATTCCATTTTATACAAGAGCATCATATTCTCTGTGTTGTGCGGAAACGTAAATAAATTCGGAGTGAAAAATGAACAGCAACAAGAACACCAAAAAATTTTATACTGATTCGGCAATGCCTACGTCCAGTTTGGAGACGACTGAGTATTTCACTATATCAATGAGAGCATACAATAGTGTCTATCACTCAATTTTAAGAGACCCAAAACTTCTCTCTCCCTCTCACTATTCTTCTCTCTCTTCTTTTGCTCTCTCTCACACTAAGACTCTGCTCTCTTCTTCTGCAGAAAATTTCTGCGTTTTTCCTCT
The DNA here is from genome assembly GCA_025504935.2 of Erythroxylum haughtii. Lineage (NCBI taxonomy): Eukaryota > Viridiplantae > Streptophyta > Magnoliopsida > Malpighiales > Erythroxylaceae > Erythroxylum > Erythroxylum haughtii. Next base: position 715,477 of record JANSVB020000052.1, read on the forward strand.
CCTTGTGCTCTCCATCTCCTCCTTCATTTGCTTCCCTTTTATAGAGATCTTCATGGGTGTGAAAGCTTCCAGCTGCACCACCGAAATCTATGAAAAACACAAGCCTCCATTGTTGAGCCACCATTTTTTATCACCGAAAGTAGCTGAGATTTTTGACATTTAAGAAGGTAAGCAAGCTTCCATTTTTGACTTTCTTTTGAGACAATATTCAACATAGTAGCCATTTAAATTGAAATTAAAGCAAGGATTTTGAGCCTTATTTCTTTCTACCAAAATCAGTAATAAGAGATCACATCAATATACATTCAGTAACTTACACTGTTCAAAACTTTAAGGAAGACAAAGGAAAAACAAACAATAAATTGTTAGAGAAAAACAAGACAATGATTTTGTAAGAATAGCCCTTTTGGAACATATGTCTCGTACATCCTACAGAGCATCTTAGCTTCAATTCCTTGTTCTCCTGCAAGATTCTAGAGTTTGAAAGAGGTATGATCCTGCAGACTTGTCTGAATTATATAACCACCATAATCCTTTTGGCAAATCAATCTTCCATGTCATCAGGAGCAGTATCACGCCACCTTCTGAGTTCATTCTCCACTGCAGCCTGTGCAGCCTCTGCCATCTCTGCCGACTTCAAAGCCATGTCAGTTGCTTCTTTGATTTCCTCAATAGCTTTCAAGTTGGCTTCCAGCTTCTTTTCTGATTCCAATTTCCTTGCATTGGATAATGCCACTTCGGCAAGGGCTTCTGTTTCTTTTGATTCAGCTCTATTTTGGCTATCCTCCAACTTCTTGTTTAATGTCTCAAACTCCTCCAATGAAAGATTGATCATCTTGTTATTCGATTCCTCAGATTGAGTGTTCTTTTCTTGAGACAAGGTGCTAAGATGTTCACGGGCTTGTTTTGCTGCTTCTTTGGCTTCTTCTGCATCTCTAAGAGCTTGTTCTAGCTTTCTATCTGCTTCATCATACATTTTCCTTGAAATTTCAGATTCTGTTGTCAACTTTTCAGCTTTATACTTCATCTCTTCTGCTTCCCTTTTTGAATGGTCAGTTTCTGATGATATCTGCTCAAGTGCTAAGCTCAGATTATTGGAAACAGCCCTATGTTTTTCTTCAGCAATGGCTTTCATTTCTGCTTCTTTTGCTTGCCATTCAGCTTTCTCCTTCCTCACATTCTCCATTTCCAGTTTCAGAGCGGTCACCGTGTTTCTGAGAGTGTTCTCCTCCTCTGCAACTAGTTTCAATTTCTTTGTTGCTTCATTCAGCTCAGTGGTTACAACTTTCACTGCATCCATTTCAGCATCATGAGCCCTTTTCATCTCTTCCTGTAGAGCCTCAATTTCCGCCACAGTTTCTGAGAGCTTAATCTCAAGATTTCTTGTCAGCTCAGGATCATGCTCTCTCTTTAAAGAATCAAGATTATTTTGCACTTCATTCATGGCACATTTATATGTTTTAATGCAAGCATCTTTGTCTGCCAAAATCTTATCCTGATACTCTTTAGCCTTTGCGGAGGTAACTTTTAATTGTTCCATTGATTCACACATAGCCTTGATTTCCTTTGAGAGTTCCTGAACTTTCCCTGTGTTCACATTGGCAGCACGATGAGCTTCCGCTGCGTGCTGGAACGAAACCAGTTTCGCTTCCAATGCTGCATCGAAATCCTGTCGAGCTTCGTTGAGTTTTTGCTTCACAGCATCAAGCTCATTAGCTGTGATCTTGTATTGCTCTCTGGCCAGGTCTAGTTCCTGTCTTTCAGCAACATCTCCAAGCTGCTTTGCTGATTTTTGTATTTCAAGGTCCTTGGTCTTTCTCTTCACTTCTTCTGCATTCTCTATCGCGAACTGCTTGGACTCGCTTGCAGTTAGGAGCTTCGAAGTTAACTCCTCCAGCGTTCTCTTGGCTCTTTCAAGCTCAGAAGCAGCTCTAGATTTTACAGTTTCAGCACTCTCCAGCTTCTGTTTGTATTTCTCATATTCTTTCTGAGCCAAGAGAAACTGCGTCTCCTTTTCCAGGACATTCTGACAGAAAACCAAGAAAAGAAAAACGATCTGGGCATGTCAAAAAAATGAAAATCTTTTCTAATTTTTGTTCTGAACTTGAAATTCAAGCCTGACTCGCATGCATATCCTGATATCGAAGACTCTCATTTTCATTATCAATCTCAATCTATAAATCATCATAAACATATCGAAGAAAGATGATGTTTTGGCATTAGAATATGATAAGAAACTTAATTGGCATTATTGGATTTACCTCTGAAGATACTTTTGACTTCATCCTAACGACCGTACGTTTCTCCTTAGAAACAGCAACCTCACCGAACAAGCTAACAGCAGCTTTGACAGATTGAAATGGTGCTCTCGTATCAATCTCTCCAACCTCGCCGGAGCCCAAACTTTTCTGTTTCTCTATCACCCTGATGTTCACCATTTTTATCTTCTTCCCTTAAAGATTCACCTGCAACAAGGTGGTTTTAAAAGCTTCAAAAACACTTGCTCATTCCAATTAAACAGAGATGAAATCTATGAAACGTCAGGTTCTTCTTCACAGGAAAATGCCATGCATGTATGTGACGAACCTTACGAAACGTAAAGGAACAGGAGACTTCTTAATGAATTATTCCTAACAGTAAATAATGGTTGAAATGCTTTGGACACAAGAAGTTGTCATGTCAAAGAAGCCATAAGAAAGGGAGGCTTGTTTTGATCCTTCTGTTCTATTTTTTCTCATTTGTTATGTACTCTTTTCCCTTTTTTTTTTCCTGGAATCCCGAGTTTGCAGGAAACCAGAAAGCAAGAAACCTAAAAAAACGGTCAATCAAGTTTCTATACAAACTACACCATAATTATTTTTTATACTATTATTAAGTATTATTGGCTAGATGTTTAAATAAAATCTATGTAAAGCTAAATTAGGAAAAAAGACGATATACTTTAATAAAAATGATTATATTATAAATTTTCTTTATATTTAAGAAATAATTCATCTTATTTTTTCAATTTTTTGACTAATTATTATTAGTTATAATACAAACTTACAAACTTTAATAATTGTTAGTTATGACACGAAATTTTATATTTTATTAAATAAACATAAATACTTTTTAACATGTCTCAAATTATATTAGACCTCAATTTCATTACAAAAATATATTAGATGTCAATTTCATCTAGGGATGGCCATAAATCGACTGGTCAATTTTTTAAAAATTAAAAATATAAAATATCATCTTTATTTAGTTGAATTAAGATATAAACAATTTAGATCCAGATTTAACTCTTTTAAACAAAACGATATTATTTTGTTAATAAAAATTAAATCTTAGATTGGTACAAGCTTTGGTTTGGACTCACGGGCTATTTCATTAAAAAACATCAGAATTTGAGTCAATAGACTGACCCATTATTATCTCTAATTTTATCAAAAATTTTAGTTTTTTTAAATAAATTGTAAAAACTAAACTATAAAAAATTTAGAAAAAGCAAACAAACGTTATCTCGTTTATCCATATATAAGAAAAGTTTTTAAGGTCTAATTTCAAAGCTTGACTCACATATTAAATTGCATGACGTGGCCACTTCCTATTAATAAAAGACAAAAAGTCTAAAACAAGTGATTGCGTTCGGTTTGATGATTTCAAGAGTGAGACCCCAACACAACACGAAATTTCAACCGTCTCGCCGGGTGTCCCTAAGACGAAGACGTCTTTTGACCGGGCTTTAGTCTCTACAGGCAAACAAGTTAACGCGGCTTGTTGTTGTTGTTGCCTTGTTGGTTAATGGAGTTCCCTCACGTCACTAGCTCCCCTACTCAATATTATCCGATCTCCTATTTCTTCCATTATCCACATATTGTTTTAAAACCTTCGTCTTCGTGTGGCACGTCTCTACAGATGGCTTTCAGGCCCTTTCTTGCGTTTACTATTACTATTGCTCTGATCATCACTTCGGCAACCTCCAGACGCGGCGTTGGCAGCGGAGGTGGTAACACCGTACCAGACGGAAGCGTTAGTGGCGGTGGCAGCAACACTGTCGTAGGAAGTGGGGGTGGCGATGGAGGATCTGGCCCCACACGTGTCGTGCCGATTGCGGGAGGGAACCGCGGCCGTGGAAATTCGACTTCGGCGTCTAGATCTATGGCATACAAATGCGATACCTCTCCTGAATTGCTTCTGCCTGTTCTTTTGACTCTTTCCATTTTCTTGTCCGCCTAGACGAGGAACTCATTTTATGTAATTAATCATTTATTGATTGCTTATGAGTTGAGTTGTACAAATATGTTTCTTGTCTTGTTTCAAGTTCGTAAATGACATATTTTATCTTATATTGATAATATTTACCTTTTTCTATAAGTACTGTACTGTATATTCTTTATATATTTATTTTGTATTATTATTAATTGACACTACATGTGATCTACCCGAAATAAGTTTGAATTTTCTATTTCAATTACCATGTTCCATTCGTGTTCTACCATAATTCGATGTCATTTTAATATCATATTGTGGCGGAACAGGTTATAAGAACAAAGGATTTTTGGTGTCAAAATCAACTTCTCTATTATTCAAGAGTAAAGTTATATACTATTAAACCTCTTCATACTCGCATTTTAGCGGAAATATCAAAGAGTGTTGTTATTTTTTGTTTCAAGTTTGTAAAGGATTTTGTAATTTTATCAATTAAGTCAATTTTGAGATCCTAATAATTAGAATCTGTTAAAGTTTTATTTTTTTAGTTTTAATAAATTACATGAATTTTAATTCTTAGGGTAAGTATAAGATATGTAATTTCAATAATTTTAATTAAGATTGATAATAGGTTGAATATTTACATTTAGTTAAATTCAGACTAATCTGTAATCAAATTTAATTTAAATTGAATAAACTCGTTTAATTAAGATATACAATTAATTAAATTTCTAAATCAAGCTAAATTTTGATTTCATGTCATATTAATTTGTAATTAACAAATTAAAAATTATTTTTAAATGTGATATCTAATATATTATTAGGTATTTATTACTATTAATAATGATTCAACTAGTAATTATGTACATTATTAGTACTAACACTAATAATTAGATAAAATGAGAGAATTAAATATATTTATGTAAGAAAATCTTATAATTAATTGAATTGTCTTGTATTTGAGAAAAAATTATATTGGGATTAAGATTTTTATGTAATGCTAATATATTTGATGTTACAAGAAGATCTTGTACAGGAAGGTTGACCTTCAGGTTAAAAGTTTGAAGCTGATATGTCTGTAGGTCTAAGCACAAAAGTACGGTTTTAATCACTGGAAAGGAATTGCAAATCACGAGACGCTATCCAAAAGTTATTTTTGTCCAAATTTAGTCCAAAAAACGACATCGAACAAAACAGAATGAATTATTTTGGACAAAGAATCTGATTTGCAGACACAGTCACCGTCTAACATACTTTACTTAGCACATATTTTGATAGACTTTTAGAAAGTAAATAAGTTTTTTTCATCACAAAAGTAAAAAAAAAAAAAAGAGTGTTTCGTTGTAAAATAAAAAATATTTTTTAAAATAAATATAAATTTTTTGACAACTAAAATATAATTTTTAAGAAATTTAAATTTGAAATTTTCAAAAAAAAATCTCAAATAATTTTGTCATATTTATCTTGCAAACTATCTTCTGCGCAGTTGTTTTACAAACCCATTTTTTAAAGGGAAATGATAATCAATTACGAAATGTCAAAATTTTTAATTTTTTCAACATTCAAAATTTTTAAAGTTCTAATCAAATATTTAAAATATTTAAAATTAGAAAACTCAATTAAAAAATATTTTTATTATAGTTAACGTAACATATAAGTTAAATAACTTTTTTTTTATCTTTGTTAATATAGTTTTTTAGTATTATACGACAAATATATTAACAATGTAGAGGTGTTTAAAAATTAAGGAAGTTCCTATAATCTATAGTTATTATAGATATATATGAAATTGTAAAGACAAAAGTAAGCATGGTATACGCAAATACATAACATTTTTTATTGTTATCGAGTTACACTAAAGCTCTTCCTTAGGCCATTTTTTATTTACAATAGTGATGGATGAGCTCACCAAAAATATTTAAGAGGATACATCTTAGTATATGTTGTTTTCTTACGATAGATGAGCTCACCAAAAATATTTAAGGGAGATATATCTTGATATATGTTATTTTCTTATGGGCATCAATGTCAATTTATAACTTTGAATGAATACATTAGAGCTAAAGGATTTTAAATTAAGCAGGATTAAGACTGGGTACTTAGAGTGTAATTTATCAGGTCATAGGATAATTTTCATTGTGAAGTTAAAGATTGGTTCAGAAATTATATTAGAAAAACAATATTTTAAGTATCAAGGATCTATTATCCAAAGTAATGGAAAAATCGACGAAAACATAGCTCTTCGTATCATATCAAGGTAGCTTACATGGAGAAATGCATTCAAAGTTTTGTATGATAAAAAAGATATCATTCAAGTTAAAAGGTAAATTCTATTGTTTAACGATTAGGCCGACCATACTCTATAGAACAGAGTGTTGACTCGTCAAATAGGTACATAATCATAAGTTAATAATAATGGAGATGAGGATACTCTATTAGATCTGCAACCTTACTAGAAGAGATAAAATCATAAATGTAATAGTAAGAGACAAATTAAATGGGACTAATATTAATGAAAAATTAAGAGATATGAGACTTAGGTAGTTTGAATATGTTAAGAAGAGACATCTTGACCCTTCAGTAAGAAGATGTGAAAAGATTATACTTAAAGACTGTAAGGAAAATGAAGGAAGTCGTAAGAAAAACTAGGAGGAGGTAATCAAAAATGAAATGACTCTCCTTAAACTTACCAAAAACATGACCCTCAATAGTAAATTTTGGCAGACTAGAATACGGATAAAGGATTACATAAAAAGAGATCCTTCTCGTTCTCATAAGTTTTTTAAGCATTTTTCTTCGAGTTTTATATCTTGTATTTAGCCTAAATATATAATATATGTTACTTGCATCTTAATTATTTAGCCTAAACATTTCTTTACTTAGCCTAGCTAAATTTATTCTTATAATGATGACTTGTTTGATTTATTTATTTACTTATCTTCTTTTTTGTTTGGGTATTTATTTACTTATTTATCTTTCATTTTTAATCTTTATCTTGTTATATATTCATTATATTATTTATTTTATTACTTATTTTATATTTTATTCATAAGTATTTGTTAATTAATTTATTATTATTATTATTATTATTATTATTATCTTTTATGACTATTTTTTAATTTTTAATAAGTATTATTTTATTATTTTAATATATATGCTCCTTTTCTTGATGACAGTTTGACCATGAAACAAATACAACAATTCTTTAGAATTGTCAATTATATCAAAAATTGCATTCCTTACGTGACTAATTATACATTGTCCCTATCAACTTCGCTACGAAATAATCGTTTTACCAATTAAAGGTAAGAGTGTGTATTTCTGAATTTCTCCACACCTGCATATCAACTTAATTTCACTTAATTGTTGTTGTACTTGAAATGTGGTCATAACTTTGATACTTAAAATTATGCAAAAATATCATGTAATTCTTTTAGATATTAATTTTTTCGTGTTTTGTTAGTTATATTAGTAAATTGTTAAAAAATTTAATTTTTAAATTTTTAAAAGTTCAAATATTTAATTAAAAATTTAAAAATAAATACTAAAATAAAATATGAAAATATACAGTTTTTAATTTATTTTTCCTCTTAAAAAAAGTTCAGATTCCAATATAGGAAAGGTCAGCGCCCACCATATTAGCCGTTCTTACTTTGGAAGATTGGTCAAGTAATAACGAGAAAATGGTGTCCAATTTCAAAGGCCGTCTCAATTATATTACATAGTCAGACATAATTGACCGACGACTTCCGGGGCCACACCGAACACCAAACCTCATAAATGGCGTTTCTTTTGTTTGTTTGAATGCGTCTTATCTCTAAACACGAACAACTCACGCGGCTTGTGAATGGAGCTCACTCGCTAGCTCTCCATCCTATAAATATTTTCCAATCTCTCCTATTTTCTTCCACACATACACTACATATTTACTTAAAAAGTTTCGTATAAAGCTTAAGAAGAACCCTAAGATGGTGGCCTGCAGGACCCTACTTCTGTTGACTGTTTTCATTGCTTTGATCATTACGTCGGCAACAGCCAGAGGCGGCGGTGGCCGTGGAGGAGGAAGAGGCAGTACCGTACCTCGCAACAGTGTCAAAGGTGGCAACACCGTCAGAGACGGTAACGTTAATGGCGGTGGCAACAAGGAGGTTGTCGGAAGTGGCGGTGGCAATATCAATAGAGGCTCTGGTGGGGTCCGTCATGTGCCAGTTGTGGTAGGTACCCACGTCGATGGACATTCGGGTTCTGCATCTAATGACTCATCCAAATTGCTTCTGCTTCTGCTTCTGCTTCTTCTTCTTGTATTTTCCATTTTCTTTTCCACTTAAGGAACTCATTTTTATGTAATTAACATTATTTTTTTATTCCATACAAGTGATTTTGATTCTTCAATTGTTAAGAACTATTTAAGAACTAGACTACTAACAAAGCTCTCAGTTGAAGCTTTAAAGACTTCAGACATCAATGCTCAAAAGTTCGTTTTTTAAGTACTGGAGCCTAAGCAACGGCTCTATTAGAAGGGCCCTGAATTGTAGAATTTGCATGTCAAACCATTACAATACGTAACATGCAGATGCAGGCTCTTTTGATAACAGTGAGTGAGTTCTCTCGCAGAATGAAATGCGTTAGATCCATTCCTAGCAATGGCCTTATGCCTCAAAGAATGAGTTTAAGGTTACAAATGTTGTTCCGATGATCCTAGCAATTTGGTTGTGTAATAATTAATGTTTTAAAAATTAGAACGTAATTTAAACCGATATAACGAGATGTTTAAAACTTAAAAGGCTCAATTGGTGATATACTGTCATAAAATCGTTAAAGATTAATTAAAATTAAAGAATTTAAAATATGATTAAAAGAGATTGTCTTTATTTATGAAATTTAATTAAAAAAGATAATGTTAAATAAAAATTAATTGATTTATTTTAATTTATAAGAATTTATTTATTTACAAACATTGATTGATTAATTAATTAATTAATCAGTTTTTATCAACATAAATTATTAAAATAAATCAAATTAGAATGTTAAAAATTGAATTGAAAAGTTGGATGGTTCAAGATTTTTACAGTTTTACCGATTGAGTTTTTTAATCATTTGTAATAATATTTTTTAAAATTTTTTAATTAAGTATTTAAAAATTAAAAATTAAATAATTTAATTCAAAAAATTGTTCTTATTAATCTTTTGTTAATATAACTAACGTAATATATAAAAATTAACATTTAAAAGAGTTAAGTAACTTTTTATTACTGTTAATATAAATTTTTGAGTGTTACTTGACTAACATATTAATAATTACATATTATTATTATAGTATTTAAAATGTTATCATATTACGTAATTCATTTAAATATTAACGTTTATGTGTTTCATGAGTTATATTACTAAAATAAAATAAAAACAAACTTTTAAATTAAATTACTTAATTTTTAATGTTTAAATATTTATTTAAAAAATTTTAAAAATTAAATTACAAAATTTAAAATTTAAAATTTATTATTCCTCCAAAAAATGATTGGATTCCAAAATGGGAAATGCCAGCAATATTTTATTGCGTGACGTGACCGTACATGTATTGTATTCAATTGACGATTTCACAGGACGCGCCCGACACGAAACTCCATAGATGGTCCGATGGGGATCCTGCGACGTGGTACGAAGTCGCTGGTTTGTTTGTTTGACTGGGTTTTATCTCTAAACACGAACAACTCAACTCACGCGGCTTGTTAATGGAGCTCATTCGCTAGTTCTCCGTTCTATAAATAGTTTTCCGGTGCTTCTTATTCTTCCACACGCAATACGTATTTACTTAAGTTTCGTGTAAAATTTCTGTTTTCGTTCTGTTATCATTGCTTTGATCATTACGTCGGCAACCGTCAGACTCGGAGGCGGCGGCGGCGGCGGAGGAGGAGGATTAAGAACCAGTATCGTACCTCGCAACAGTGTCAAAGGTGGGAACAATGTGTTAAGGGGTGGCAACACCGTCAGAGACGGTAACGTACATGGTGGTGGGCTGGTGGCAACAAGGAGGTTGTCGGAAGTGGCGTTGGCAATGTCAATAAAGGCTCTGGCAGCGTCCGTTATGTATTGACTGTGGGATGTACCGACGCCGACGGACATTCGAGTTCTGCACCTATTGCATGCAATGACTCGTCCAAATTGCTTCTGCTGCTTCTTCTTCTCATATTTTCCATTTTCTTTTCCACTTAAGGAACTCATTTTATGTAATTAATTTTTTTTTTTCCATACGAATGATCAAAGTAACATACGTTGTACATTTGGTTTCATAGTCATGTTTCACGTTGTAAAGACTAATGATTTGATTTTCAATGAAGTTTTAAATACTTCAGACTTCAATGTTCAAAAGTTCTGTTTTCCAAGTACTCGTACCTAATCGACAGCTTTATTTCAAGAGCCCTGAATTATAGAATTTGCATGTCAAACTATGACAATACCAAACATGCAGGTTCTTTTGATAACTGTGAGTGAGCTCTCTCCATAATGAAAAGCGTTAGGAATGGCCTCGAAGAATGAGTTTAAGGTTACAAATGGTGTTCAGTTCCTAGCAATTTGAGTAAATCAGACACCTGACTTGTGTAATAATCTGGTTTGATGTTGTTTGAAGAACCTTGGAGAGCAGATAGAGTTGTCACACCTGTACGTTATCAGGATGAAGGTTCATTAACAACTGATATGTCTAACAATAACAGTTTGGTTCTACTCATTCAAGGATAGGGAACTGCAAAACAAGAGATTCAGAGCACCTGAAAGAACAAGAAGAGTCTGACAGCCAGCATTTTGTCCGAATAAGATATCCGTGTCTAATCTATCACCTACCATGCACATTTCGGAGGTGTTGAGGTCAAATCTGCAAAAGAAAAGTTTATATACATAAGTAAAACCAACAAAGAATCTGCCGCAATAGTACTGGCGGAAAAAGATCCGGTATATGACTCGGGGTTCTTGAGACTTAGGTGCATCATGAGTAACACATTCTTCTTAGTTAAGTACTTAAGTTTGCAATGTGATTATGAACAATGTGGTTTCTAAAAGTAAAGAATGGTAAACAAATGCAGTACAGAAAAGGCTATCTAGCGATATTATTAACTCACTTTTGTAACAAAAATTCCATCATGAAGGTTGATGGTTTCCCAACGACAATAGGCTCTTTCTCTGTCGCAGCACAAACAGCTGCAACCATACAACCAGCACCTGAAACCCGAAATCAAAGTTAAAGACATCAAAATGTGAAGCATGTATGTAATACAGAGGTTAAGCTTCCTTACCAGGCCACTCTTGTAAGTCAGTCATATGGCCTACTGCATCACGATTGGTAGCAACGAAAAGGCACCCTGGGTTCTCACGAATGCATAATGTTGCATACCTGGAAATTGAATCTTTTATTTTGAAGATTACTCAAGAAAGAATTTTGTAGCTTGAAGCAGCAAAGTGACACATACTCAACAATTTAGTTTTTTCGATTCATTCAGTGATAATCTCTTATTTTTTTCATCCTTATCAAAGAATATAATGAAGTATTTCCCTTCACTGCAACAAAGGCCTGACATGGAGAAAATTTTGCTTATCTTTGGAGCTCAATAACATCCATCTTCATACATATTCCCTTAGCTTTCACATTTGAAAACTAACCAGAATTGGTTTTTCAAAGTTTCATTGCATCAATACTTTAAACAGGAACAATGTTTGGAGATGGTAAGTTGAGGTTTTGTTTGGATGGTTAAGAAAAGTGCTGCAGCTGAATTAAGTAGACCTGCAGTCTAAGCACTCAGATTATCTTTGGCCCATTGTTTGAATACAGATTTGTATCGTAACTTTGTTTATGGTGGCAAGTACTACAAGCATCATTGCATACTTTGCTTAATGTTTCCACAGACATAAGAAAACATTCCCAGGTAAGAACGAGGAAAACTTTTTCCAGTTACTAAGAATTCAGAGGAGAATTTTCTGGTAAAGCAGAACCAGGTACTGTATCAGAACTTACTGAAGTTTGTAATAGTTGATACTAGGGTCTAAGCCTACCACAACTGCTCCAACCTGGAGTAGATATTGCTCCATGATTAAATTCGGAAACAAAAAGGCATATAGCTATAAAATTTAAATGTTAGAGAAATTGATCAGCAAAATGTTACATTACACTCTTATCGTGTTCAAATAAACAATCTGATTTCAGATCTGCCCGCTTTTCTCCGTCTTCCTACAATAAAATCCCCACATTTAATGTTCAATGTAAGCATAAACAAAATACTCTCACAAGAAAGAGACCAATTACAAGCTACAGGGAATTACAATTCAAGAAAATGCTCAAGATCTGTCAAGAAAAGTGCAGGAAAATCTGCAGCAGCAAGAAATGAAGCATTGCTAGGAAAAAATTAATGGAATTTAACCATAACTATAACAAGAAAGCCAAGTTGCTTTAAAACGATGAAAATTGAAGCTCATCTTCTGAGCTTTTATGAAAATTTACTGCAAGTTTATGGCTTAATCACCAAATTCAACATTGCCAAGAAAGTGTGGACCAAGAAAGTACAAAACACTAACCATGTTTAACGAGAAATATTTCACTTGCCCAAGGCCAAGGGACAAGGTTGAAGAAGTTTATCAGTCAATTCACTACCGTTACAGCCTGGCATCCCTAAAAAGCAAACTAGACAATCGTGAGGTTTGTTCATATTCTCCAAGTAAATACTGTTCAGTGTCTATCTGTCTGTTTGGGTCTCTCTGCTTTGAGGAGAATAGAATAAGGAGAGTGGAAAAGAAGAGAAAGATGGACAAAAGGGACTGGCATGGTCTAAAACCAACAGCATTATACATGAAGTTAGAAATAGAGCAAACGAATGAGTTCTAAAGTGTAAAGGATCTTTGTCTACTAGAAGGCAGGGCAATGCTTGCCGTATCTATTCTAACACTCAAGTTTCTTAGACTGTAAAAAAGAAGGTTTGAAGTAGAATATAAAGTTTTCAAGTTGTAGTAAGTTCAAAAACAAAATTTCTAGAAATTTCTGCAGTAATCGCATTCCGTTAGGTTATACAAATGAAAACAATGCGAGAAGCACTGAAATTTTTACTTCCATTAGATACAATCAAGATAAACATCAGCTATCTGAAAACAAATAAACGTCCGGTTTCCAAATTTATAGCACTTACAGGACCACCAAGGCCTGTATATCCAGCAAACTGTAGCTCCTCAAGTATACCTTCTCCACCTATCACATATACCTGCAAAAAGGAATAGAGGAAGCACATCACAGAAGAAGTTAAACATATGGATCCAGGGGGGGCTAGCAAGGACTATAGCCCCTACAAAACTAAATTTTTTTTCAGAATATATATATATATATAGTAAACTAAGTTGGGCTATAGCCCCTACAAAACTAAGTTTCTTGCCCCCCCAAAGACTAAAATCCTGGATTCGTCTCAATCATATCAATTCAATTTGTTTCATGAACACCAGCTAAAATGTCTTGAAACAAATGCACAAGGTCAAATAACTTGACCGAAAGTCAAACATGAACCAATAGCAAGCAGAAATGGAAAGGAGAGGGTGGAAATCACCACCAACCTTCTTCTCCTGAGGAAAATTGTTGATCTTCAAGTGCATAGCAGCAGCAAAAGAGGAAGTGAATATTTCATCCTACAAAATAATTCAGACGTGAACATACACAAAACCACAAAAACCAGCAAGACGTTTATGTTCAACATTGTAAATGAAAATTGGAAACAGCAAAAAGAGGAAATCCAATGTAAGCAAAACCTCAGTGACACACACTCCAAGGGACTGGAACTTTTTCGCATACTGCCTTCTTGATTTTCTGGAGTTGTTTGTCACAAAAATCAGCTTCTTCCCCTGATTCACAAACAAAGCATAATCTTTCATAATGTCATCAAACACAACATATGCGGATCGAACAAATGAAGAATAAGGCCGGATCCCACCAAAAAAACCCCTAAGAGAAAAAGCTACTGACTTTGGAGCGGAGGAAATCCAGAGTTTCAGGGACGCCATTGATGAGCTTGTCGCCCTTCCAAATCACACCTATCAAATTTACATAAATCTTAAAACAAAACAAAAGATAGGGAAATGAATAGCAAGAGAAAGAGGGAAACGCAACCATCGCAATCGAAGAGAAAGGCTTGGACGGAATCGAGGAGAGTTCTGGCGTCGTCAACAGAGAGAAGCCGTGAAGCTTTAGCCTCCTCTGTCATGTTCCTGTGTTCTGGTAACACACGATTCTCTCAGCACACCATAAAGTACGTTTTGCTTCTGTTTCCAAGTCCATTGTCTTAACTCATTTACAACACCTGGGAATATTCGTTCCAAAAGTTCTGTATCTGCGGAACCAGAACGCAGCTTTAGTACCTTACGACACTTATTAGGCGTTTGATTTAAATATAGGTATAACAGTAGAACGGGGGAAGGAGTACGAAACATAAAAAAAATAATGTTTAGTTTGTAATTTAAGTTTTTATATTAATATTAATAATATTATTTGATTCGTTGTATTAATAAGAATAAAAGATAATATAATATTATTTTTTTCAATAAAAGTAAAAATAATTTACTTTTTATATGTTTATTGGGATTATATTCATATGTTTGTAAAAAAAATTAATCGTTCAATTTATAACCATATGGACTTTCACATCATCAAATCATATAACAAATTGGTTATTCTCTTGATTAAATCATAAAACGAGAATATATAAGTAAAAAGGAGTAAAAGTTTTATTTATAATGAGATGAAACCAGGTTCTATCCAGTTCATTTAACATCAAATAAAAACGAGGGATTTTAGAAAATATACCTAGAGATGCAGAACAAAAAATTTCTTTGTTAATGAGACGAGATAAGGCAGGTTGAGAGATCGTAAAGAATTGAGAAGCGATAAGGAAGTAAAGAGGTTGGTAGGGTAAAAATCGGGGATAACAAAGTAAAAGATAAACATGATAAAAACTTAGATGGGAATGAAAATTCAATACCCACCCCCTTTGGTGAGTTTAGTAGATTTCTAAATTTAATTGGATAAATCCATTCCCCTTAAATTCCCCTTAAATTGGAAACCTCAAAGTAAACACTGTTTTTTACAATTATTCTATTCCATCGTTCCCAAACCCTCAAACCAATTACGAAGGAAATGTTTAGAATCACTTCTCTTTAGCATTTAAGGAAAAAGAAACGGTCTTGAATTAAATTTTTTAAAAATTTAAAAATTTATAATTCATTATCTTTAAAATAAATTTAAACAAAAATCAAAGTTATTAAATATGATATTATTTATTTAAAATAAATAAATTATTATTATATATATTTAAGAGTTTACACAACTAAACTGGCCTTTATATTACAAGTTGCCTTCACCACCACAATCATCTTCATTATAATACTCTTAAAATGTCATACAAACTAATCACTCTAAAATAGAAAGTTGCGCAAAGGTTGGTTAACATGATTATGGGAATTATAAGAGAAAGTGATTATGATTGAACATTACAAGAAACAGCCACATACGGTGCCAAGAAGAGTTCCATGTTTAGATACAAACTCCTATGCCTATCCACTACGTAAAAGAATCACTTCAAACTACAAATCATCATCTACACCTCTGGCTCTGGATGATAACCATTTGATCCGTTTGTGTTATGAGGCATCTTTGTTTCACCCTCTGATCTTTTCCTCTTGAGCACAATGTACCATGTATACCCTTCCAACCACAGAGCATTGAAAGCCAAGGCGGCGATGACTCCGATGTAGGCATATTTCCATTTCTTTTCCGGTTGTAGAATGTCGATTCCTTTGAATACGTTGATAATGCTGAGGATGA
>JANSVB020000053.1:22962-42822 GCA_025504935.2 Erythroxylum haughtii
TATGACCATAGCAAGACCTTGAAACAATGGTCGAGCACCATATCTAGAGATTTGATTTTGGTGTATAAAGTTTTTGTTTCTAAACAATGTATCCATACGAGCCTGATCATGGAGGAGACAATTTTCAGAAGAGTCTTAAAGGTTTCCGAGTGGAAAGGAGAATTTTCAAAAGTTCTTTAGACGAAAGTTGTTATTTTTTTATTTTTCAAAACAAAAATTATTAATGTTAATATGATTATGTTCTTATTATAAATAATAATTAAATATTAGATAAAAATAAAAAAAATTAATTGTATCATAAAAAATAAATAAAATATTTATTCATAATTATTAAACCAAAGTTTATTTAGAATCTATAAATTTAAAAAGATTTTAAATTTAAATTACATTTATTAAGTAATTATTAAATTAATTTATTTTTAAAATTAAAATTAAAAATTTAAATTAATTATAAAACTAAAATATATGAAATTGAATTATTAATATTTTTTATTAGTAATTGATGAGGGATAGCCTTGAACTAATTGGTAAAATTTGTTTTTTTGTGTTTAGAAGATCACAAAGTTCGAGTCATGAAAAAGGCTATCGTAAGTATTGTTATTAATGACTCTATTCCGATTCTCGCAAAGCGAGAAGTCTTGTGTATAAGGTCCGTTATGCTTGTGTTTGTGATATTATATAATTAAATAATATATATTAAGTTAACGCTAAATTATACTATAACAAAACATGAAATCAAATTTTATGATTTTCATAAACTATTATTATCGGAAGAAATTAAAATTAAAAAATTAAACAAACAATTTTTTTACATAATTTAAAAATAGAAAAGTGAAAACAAATAAACTCTTAAATTATATAAATTATGTATATTACACAATTTATTTAATATGGATTTAAAAATATCAATACAGAGCTATCTGTTTTCTATTTTTCGTTTGGGTTGTTGCTTAAATGATAATCCAAATTAGAGCTTTATTAGAAAGTGGAGGGTCCTGTCCTGACCAGACTTTCATCTTTCAGGCAAGTGAGCCATCGAAAGACACCATGACCTGTCGTTTCTCTCTTGGTTCATGTCCTTTCACTGTTAAAGATTCCTTAAAACAAAAGCTGAGCAAATTTAAAAGAGAATAATTACTCTTAGAAGCACAAACATGGCATAGGATCCACATTCCATCACTTGAAAAAAAACAGGTGAATAGAGCTCACCCAACAATCTATCAATGGCAGAGAGATAGAAGCAGCAATGGTGGTGATGACTGCCCAAAAATGGCAGAAGTGAAACTTAACCAAAGAATGATCACGCTCAAAATAGATGCATAGCCCAGATCGTGAAAAGCCTCCATTCCAAAATGCTGCGGTCATAGATAGCTTGGAACCCACTCCACGAACTGAAGAAAAAAAGGAGGGGACAGTGGTGTGGTATCAACTAAACTTGACTACCCAAATATGGAACAGTGAGGGGCTACACCCTAGAGTGGAGGTTGACTAAAGGCATTCACAGGCTGGGGTTTTTTCTTGGCTCCAGCTTGAAACCTCCTAGGTTGACAGGATTTCCTTGTCAGATATGCCATTCTTATCATGGATTCCAAGAAAATTTGAGCTCTGAACTATCAATTGTTTCCATTTTTGGCAGTTAATTTCACATTCATTGTTGGTATAGTGGAATGTAAATAAAATGTATAGGGTTATCAGACTTGATGGGAGCTAATTAGGGTACTTGAAAACCATGACAATAAGTATTTTTCTTGTCAAGCAATTAAACCACGTTTTGTTTTATGATTGCTTGGAGTGACTCTAATGTTGTTTCAGCAGCAAGCTAACATGATAGATTAAGTTGAGCCTCCTAGGTTGCAAGTTTGAGTAACAGTAAAGAAGACTATAATTTAGTTAAAATCTTAAAAAAGATGTTTAATTAGAATTCGGATCCTCTATTCAAAATAACCCTGTCCAATCCTATCTAGTGCCCAAAACAATGTCGTTTTGAGCATTTGTCAAGGTTGAACAGCTTTGGACATAGTTATTTTCGAAAGAGAATCCAAACTCGTTTAATTGGGAGTAAAAATAAGTTAAGGTTGACAAACATTAGTTAAATCAAACTTTATTTAACTTTAAATCACTAATTTGTCAAAATGATTTATCTAGAGTACATTGCAAGTAACTAACATTTTCTTTAACGTGTACTTGAATGATAGTTATTGCGAGTTTTACCATTATTAGAAATAGAATTAATTATACTAGTCTTTTTATAGTTTGATTTTGTATTTCTACTTTTATATTTTAAAATTATCATTTAACTCCGTAGAATAATATTTATTTATTACATAAGTTTTTTGTTATATTTTATTATTATTTTTTGATTATTTATAACTTCAAAATGACGTTGCATTAAAATTTAAAATTTTAATATTACGTTGTTTTGGGTAAAATAAATAAAAAAATCGTGGAATACGATAAAGAGGATTGTATAATAATTAAATAATATTATAAGAGATCATAAGTGATCATTTTTAGAACATAAGGAATAACATTTGAAATATCAAAATACATAAAGCGCTAATGTCATCATCATTATCATATTTAGTCGATGTTTCTCAATAAAGTGAAGTTTAGGGAGGTATAATAGTACGCAGTCTTATCCTTATATAATAGATAGATTATTTTCGATAGACCCATATATAAATATGAAAATAAATAAGTGATGTAGGTTAAAGAATAAATAATTAAAACTGACACGTTAAATCGTTACCTAAATTAAAGAATAACGATTTAACCAAAAAAAATATAGATAAGGAAATGATTATAGGGAATGAGTTTGCTTTAACATTGTCCCTTAAAATCGCAAAAGAAGTGTAAATAGGTCCATTCATACAATTAATTTTCTTTTAATTTCTTATATTTAACTATAATTACAGGCGGTTTCAACGTCTGCATGTAAAGAACCAATTGATTAAGAGAGAGCAAGTGGGACATTGAAAGAACCAAAAAGGCATGAAGTGAATCGATTAGCATGATTAACACTTAAATAATGATTATGGACTAAACAAAGAGCTATAAAGCATTGGGGACAACAGGCATTGAGAAGGAAATTGTTATCTATAATAGAATACAGATCATAACCATATCAAAATCTCTCCACTAAAAAGTAGTTAAGGATAACACTAATTAAGATTATGATGTGCATAATCATCTTCACCACCTTAATTAGTTTGAATTTGGCAGACCAAAAGCGCACTAAAGCTTACTTTCTTAAATATAAGACTGTATTAAGCCACGTCCACCTTGATGCCAGGAGGACATAAATAATTATAAATCTTGACAAAAATAGTGAAAGCATGTTATTTTGAGCTGGTGTTTGACCTAGATTTTTTACTAATACTTTAATCTTTGATGGGATTTTACATTGAATAAGATGATGTTACTTTAATTTTAAGTAAGATTATTTTTTTGTGATTGAAAGGTTACGAGAGTTCTGTTAGAATTTACAAGGATCTATAGGGTCATACTATAAGGTAAGTGAGGTTCTATCCTAAAATTAATTGGTGATAAGTGGAGTAGCTCATTAGATTTATATGTTATTCTTTTTTCCTCTCTATCTCTAATGTGGGATAAATTTTCACTCTTTATATTTCAACACACTTTTCTTACGTATGGGTCTAACATATTACATAATCTATCATTTTGAGGTGTTAACGACTAACATAAGAGCAACCTGTTTTGATATCATGTTAGAATTTACAATGGGTCTATAGGCTCACACGAAAAGAAAAATTAGACCACATATAAGTCTAAATGAGATTCCATCATAAAATCAAGTGAAGATAGGTGGAGCAGCTTACTAGAGTTATATATTAGTCTTTTTTCTTTTATTTCTCTAATGCGAGACAAACCCCCACTCTTTATATTTCAACAAGTTCAAGTCACGAAAACAATCTACTTGTAAAATATAATATGTTTAATTTATGATATTTAAACCCTTCTTAAAAAAGTAAAAATTTAAAATCAGATAGGAGAAATGAACTTAAATAATTAATATTAAACTTGTTAAATAATATATCTATTATAAGTAATTAATAATAAATTCAATACAAAGCAAATTTGTTTTAAATACAATTTTTAAAATAAAACTATTAACAATTTAGAGATAGTTTAACAATTTTTTTAATATAAGTGAAAATGGACTATCTTTTAATACAAAACAAAAATTTCTCTTAAATTTTAAAAAAATCTCAAGATATTTGAACTAGGTGGTCCATACCACTATATCTAGTGGACGTGTGTGTGTCAACTTGGATTGGACCCCAGGAGAAAAGAACACCAACACATGTTATCAAATCAAAGGGCCAAGAAAAGACGGAGATAACACGTGTGAATGCGAAATACACACAAGGACCAGACAAGCCTTGCACGCATGAACTTGTATTGTAACCTAGACATCGAAGGGAAGTGGTTGTCTGTGTCTGGCCTCCAAAACAACCAACAACAGCAATCCAATCAACAGCACAAACCAACGGCAATAAGACAAGACACGTGGCCGACATGCAAATCAAAAGGAAAGTCCTATTACAGGGAGAATATACCCTCGTAGTGGGGAGAAGCATGATGAGGAATAGCGCACAGGATCTTTCTCTTCTGGGACCCCCATTGTATGACTTCCTTGCTTTTCTTTTCTTTTTTTTTTCCTTTCTTTTTTAGCAGGTGGGTCCTTCCCTGTAGACATTGCCTCCTCATGTATTATTTCATTTCTTTTTTCTTTTTTTGGTTATCAATTCAATGATCAGATTTATTCATTTTAAAAACCATATTATTAATTTTAATTATTCAAATAAATTCTTAGCTCCAGGGAAAAAAATACAAACTTAATCTTATTTTTAATCATTCAAATAATATCTCATGGAATTAAAATTTATAAAAAATAATTAAAAATTTTAATTGTCGTATAAATTATAAAATAAACTATTTCATGATAAATTTAATAAAATTTTTAAATTTTTATAAAAAATAATTAAAATCTTTTTAAATAATAATGCTGGTCAATATATTTTCTCAAATTAGAATTAAGTTAGATAGTTTAATTGAATAGCCATTAATGCTCTCAAGAGGTGAGGTTAGATGCTTGAGAGCGAGGTTTAGTTTCGGTCAAATCCTAAGTTCGATTCCACATTAGCCTCTTTTTTAAGAACTTGAAATAGTTAAAATTTTAATTGTAACTTAAAAATTTATGACTTCAACCTTTGAATTTATTGCTTTTTGAATATAAATTTAATTTTAAGCTATCAATCTATTAAATTTCGTATAGTTTAATTTGCTGATGTGAATGATTTACGTAATATTTAATTAACATAATATATTAAATAAATTTAAGTTATAAAAATTTAAAAAAATTATCAAAAAGCTAAAAATCTTGAATAAAAAATTGAAAAGATTGCGACGTTTTGAATTTATTATCCCTACATCTTGCTATTACCTTTTTATATAGTTTCGTTCAACCAGTCAATCATATAGTATGCCTTTCATTCATTACCATCTTGTTGACTAATTCCAGCCAACCCCGCCTCTGTCTCTCTCTCGCTCGCTCGCTCCTCTCCACTAGTCTTGGTGAGGAAAAAAGAGAAGACTCATTTTCTCTTTTAAGTTGCTTGTCTGAGTCACTGGTGGCTAGTGTGTTTTTTTGTTTTTGAAGAAGGACTGGTGACTAGTGTGTTGTTTAACAGAAACCCACAAACTCAAGCTCTCTCTCTCTCTCTCTATCTAGAATTCCATGCATGAAACCAACAAGGCCTTTACTTTCTTGTGGCATATGTTCATCTCATGTGCATGTCTGTTGATGGGTGCATGTTAGTTTCTGAGTTTAACTGCCCCTACTTGTACTGACTACTACTATTGGATTCATATCAGAAAGAGTTTCGGTTGTTCATTAAGCTGAACTCAAGACCTGGAAGCCAAAGTTTTGCAGCTTTTTTACCATATGTTAAATGTTGGTATTCCTTTGGAGTCACTAAACACCAATCAGGTACTCATGGTACGTTCTTCCTTTCGCTGTAGATATGTTCTTTGCATACATTTAACAGCGCATGACCGGACGGACCCTCGCTGGTACATATGTGGATGTATATTTAACTATTAACAATATAGTTCGTGTTCTGGTTCAGTCCCAATGATGATAGTGCTAATTTTTTTTCTGTTGGTATATAGATAATTGGATGAGTTGATTGACAGAAATCTGTTTGGCCTGTTTTTATTGTCTGCCATTGAAGAGCCAACTAGAAAATCTCAAGGTTCTTATTTGTTCTGATATGCGCAGATGTAGATTCTGCCAGACTTACCTAGAGGATTTAAAAGAAATATATAAAAACAAGTATAATTTAAAGAAATTCCCATAGGATATGGACAAGAAGAAAACTATGAAAACCTTTCTGGGACCTCATTGACAAGTTTCTTTATCAATTACACAAAAGGGGAATACTATCATAAGCATCAAAAAAAGGGGGAATACTATCGTAAGCATCAAATTATATATATATAGAAGTGTCTTTGGAAGCCATTGGAGATTCTTCTATACATTGAAGCATTCAATGGCTTTGTCTGGTTTTGGACTGGTGATGTAGTAAAGCAAGCAGCTTTGGCTTTTAGAAAAAGGGTCTGTTATACTTTTCCTGTTTAGAAGGAGATCTTAAGGGCGCTCTCATGGGTACTTGATGCTTTGCCATATTAAGCACTGAGTTCCTCATTTTTCCTTCACCACCATTGGCCTGACACACCACTGAATTAGATATGAACCAATCAATGGTGATAAAGGCTCCTGGACCAGCACCACTTGATTTTTTTTTCTCTTTTTTTCCTTTCCTTTCTCTCTGGACCACTTGAAACAGTCGATCTTTCTTAAGAATGGGAAGGTCATGCTTTTATTCTTCAATTATGACACTTAACCAAATCCAAAGCCACCCCACTTGGAAAATGCTCAGAAAAAGCAACTGTATTGTGTTCAAGAACATCCTCAAGCTGCCTAAAAAGACAATTGCTTGAGGCTCAGTAGAATAGGAAAATAAAAAAAAACGTTTGTACAAGTTATAATTAGTCACCATTGTTACCGTTAGCAGTCCAAGTCATTTTCTTCTGAGTTGTCACCATGTTCACATTGATCATAGTTAGAAGTTTTGTCTGATATATTCACGTCCTTGAAAATGTTAGAGACCTGGGATTTTTTTGGCAAGCTTTTTCAGGCTTGACTTTATATTTTTAACACAAAAAAGATTACGTAAAAATGAAAATTATGTTAAAAGAAGTATTGTTGAATCACTCTCTCTGCATATAAAAAACTTGATGGCTCTTCTCTTGTGTATTTTTTAGTACCAATAACGTGCATTTGATACCCATTTAAAAGTTCTTTTCTTTTATACTGTCTTTCATCACCCTCGTTTTTACGTACGAAGTTTCGCAATAAAACAGAGTCTAAAAAAATTTAATAGCACGCAACTTTATTATTAGTACATGATAATGATATTGCTTCAAAACAACCATACATACAATTTACTTTGTTTTTAACTACATTTAGCCATACCTTATGTGATAAGTGACATAGAAAAAAAGCTAAATTTGCAAGAAAAATACAAATTTCTGGGTAATTTCAAAGACATTCACGGATTGCTTCTTGTGGGATTTCTTGCCATTTTCTCTCCTTCAAGAAATAGGATTCCATTCCATTTTGCACCAAACAGTTAAATAAGAGCGTTCGCGTTACTTTTTAACAGTCCATGAACATTCAATGCTTCCCGAGGGAAAAGATGAGAAAGAAAGCATTCGAACTCCCTAGACGTATAAGTATACCATTAATGGAGTATCTTTACTTGATCTAGAAATATAAAGGCTCGTCAGTCATTAATGTCTAAGTGGGCAGCCATAGAATAGCTTCGTTTACTCCACCACCATCTCTTCCACTACTCCTTTCTAACGTTTGAGTCGCATTAAACAAAAACCCTTCTGACATTTACTGCGTGGCGAGCGCTACTCTCTTACCAAATTCCTCGAAACCGTATTCTCCGGAAGTTCTAGTCTCGAACGTAACAACTGTCGTAGTTTTAGCAGAGAAGTACAAAAATCCCAAGGTGCTATGTAGGACATGCGGCGAGGGTGTGAGAGTGGTCTGAGTTGCTGTAAAACTATATTTAATGAACTTCGACCATCTTGAGGTAACTTTATAATGGAACTGCCAAAATTTTATCAAACAACTTTTGATGGATTTGTTGGGATTTTGGGGTCTGAAAGGTAATGGAACTGTTACAGTTTCTTTTTATGAGTCTTTCTGGCATCATCATCGTCGTCATTATCATCCCTCCTCTTCTCTACTATCTCTCAGTGCCTGCCAGCAAAAAGTTGATGAATTGTCTGCAATATTTCTCTTTTTTTCCCCCCCTGTTTGTGCAGGTATGGAAAACACTATATCACTTCCATATTTAAAGGGCTTGTAGGGTTGGTGAAGATGATGGGACCCTTGTTGGACTAAAGGTGAGGTAAGGCTTCTTGTCAATTTGCATTGAAACAGTGAATTGTGTATTATTTTTGCATCCCCTTTTGATTTCCAAAGCTGTAAGAGTAATGTGGCTGGATGGACAAGTTTTTCATGGCCTCTTCTTCTTCTTCCTCTTCCTCTCCAATTGCAGCTTTTCTGTCCTCTTCTTCTTTATCTTTATGCTTATTTTGGACATACCTGGGAGCCAACTCATGATGAGAAATTCATTCAGGAAACAGTCCTCTCAACTGTCGCAGCTGTTAGATTGAGTGCACTTTTGCCTTAGTTACTTTTCTTGAAAGTATGCCATGAATGAAATCTGGAAATTTCTCTGTACAAGTTGATTCAAAGATTTAATTTCGTCAATTCTTTCAATTCCCTCTAATCTTTGCATTTTTCCAAAGAGTTTTATTTTATACTTGAATTATCAAATTATTTTTTTTTTTAGCACAACAGTCTTTTTCAGGTTCCCTTCCCATATTTTACCTCCGTCCAAACAGGATATGAAGTAGAGATGAAGGAATCAACTATAAAACACTGAATTGAAAACAAAATTACAAAGGGGCTATAGAATTGATTGAGATGAGTCTTTGGTCTTCCATCTTGAGTAACAACTGTTTGCTTTTTTTAGTTTTCAGGTCTCCTGAACTAGAACAATGTATATAGAAAAATATTAAAATTACCTGATTTACCATTTCTGGTGGAAAAAATTGGCTCAGAAGTTAAATATTTGTATGGTATTAACTGCTTATTGCAGCCAAGTTGTTGATAATGGGGAACCCTTAAAATTGTGCTGTGGAAAGTGAGACATTAAATTTGAGTACTTTGGTTGCGTTGTCATTTTCCCTTTCTTTTCTTTTTCATCTGTTTCTTCTGCAGAGTGATATTATTCTAAGTATATCACAGTTCAGATTGCTCAAGGAAAGTAAGTCATTTCAGTTTCTTTTGTTCATCTGCAGGTGGCTCAATCATTGGATCTCTTTGGAGTAAGGCTCTGCAAGGGCATGTCTTGTTATTGTGAAGTAAAACTTTCGTACAATTACCATTCAACTGAAGGAATAAAGAACTGCAACAATGAAGTATATGAAACTGGGTACACGGCCTGATACCTTCTATACAGAAGAGGCTACCAGGTGTGTTCTTTGTCACACCCTCAATAGCTTCTTGTCCTGGAACGTTCCATATGAATTTGTCAATTTACTTGTTAACAAAATGCAGGTCCGTTGTGACGGATACGCAGAGCGACCTTGTCATACAAATCAACAACATTAGTTATCTTCTCCATAAGGTATGATTTAATGGAGTTGAAAAATGATACCATGTACTACTTCCATTTGAGAGTGAGATTTACTTCATTTGTAAAGGCTTGGAACTTTAAGAATGATGAAAGGTTAGAAGAGCCAAGGATTGTACTACCCGTTGTACTGCATTAACAAATTCCTCTGTATCTTAGATTAGTTGGATTCTTATTGATTTTGCTGCTTTTAGCTGCAGTTTTCACTTCTTCCAAAATGCGGCCTCTTAAAACAGCTATGTTTGGATTCGGACAATTCGAATACTGTTACTATAGAGCTTCATGACATTCCTGGTGGGGAGGATGGTTTTGAATTGTGTGCTAAATTTTGCTATGGAATAACAATCAATCTCAGCGCCCACAACTTTGTGTCTGCATTATGTGCTGCCAAGTTCCTCCGAATGACAGAATCTGTTGAGAAGGGGAATTTTGTACTTAAACTTGAGGCATTCTTCAATTCATGCATCTTGGAAGGTTGGAAGGATTCTATCATCACTTTACAAAGCACTGTGAAGTTACTTGAATGGTCCGAAAATCTAGGAATCATCAGAAGATGCATTGATTCGATTGTTGAAAAGATCTTGACACCACCAGCAAAGGTTGTCTAATTACTTCTGCTCTCTCTTTGCAGCATTCGATAGAGGCATTGTCTTTTTTCCTTCTCTTCAATTATTTCCATTGCAGGTCACTTGGTCCTATACTTACACCAGACCAGGATTCAAAAAGCATCAGCAGTCTGTCCCTAAGGATTGGTGGACAGAAGACACGTCTGAACTTGACATAGATCTTTTCCGATGTATAATTACTGCAATCAGATCGACACACATGCTGCCGCCACAGCTTATTGGTGAAGCCTTGCACGTTTACGCCTGTCGTTGGTTGCCAGACACTACAAAGGTTATACCTCCTGAAACTTCAGGCTCTCAAACTGAAAATGTTGCGGGAAAGAACAAAATCCTTGAAGCCATTGTGAATATGATTCCTGCAGATAGAGGGTCATTATCTGTTGGATTCTTGCTGAGACTTCTGAGCATAGCAAATTACCTGGGAACATCTGCAGTTATAAGGACAGAACTCATTAGAAGATGCAGTCTGCAGCTTGAAGAGGCATCAGTGAATGACTTGCTTTTCCCTTCACATACATCCTCCGAGTTGCACTTTTATGACATCGACTTGGTTATGTCTGTGGTACAAAGTTTCATGGTTTTATGGAGAAGACAATCACCTGGACCAGCACAGAACGCCGAGTTCTTGAGATCGATTAGAAAGATTGCAACGCACATTGATTCTTATCTTCAAGTGGTTGCCAAGGATAAAGAAACGCCAGTAGCAAAAATGGTAGCTCTTGCAGAAGCTTTGCCAGATGTTTCCAGGAAAGATCATGATGACCTTTACAAGGCAGTCAACAATTATCTCAAGGTATGAAAATACTTAATTCCTATTTATCAGACATAGCTAATTTATCTTAATTCATTTATATGACTAATTCCAGTTTCAACATTCTTCAGGAGCATCATGATCTAAGCAAAACAGACAAGAAGCAGCTGTGCAAAATCTTAGACTGTCAAAAACTATCACCAGAAGTTCGAGCTCACGCAGTCAAGAACGAGAGGCTGCCATTAAGAACAGTTGTGCAGATGCTCTTCTTTGAACAAGAGAAAGGTTTAAGGCCAGGGGATCATCAAGAGCTACTCTTCAAAGGGAAACAGACACAGATTACTGACAATCTGAGTTCATTACAATTAGGCCGAGAAGAACAGTCTAGCAGAGTGGAAGGACTTAGAAAAACAGCAGTATCAGAGACCAGCATAAGTGATGGTCAAAAGATGAAGAAAACAGATAATAAACCAATGCATGAATTAGACAAAAGAGTAAAACCAGAGATAGAGGAACCAGAAACAGTGAAAAGAAAGGAAACTAGAGAAGAAGGCGGTTCAGGAAGCATCAAGTTGGAGTCTAAGAAGGTAATTACTCGAAGATTAGACCATGCTCGTGATAACAAAGGTAGGGACAGATAGATAGATAGATGTTAGTGAAATTTAAGAGCACCCCATTAAAGCTGGATTGCTCTGCTGTGGTTTGTCTTCTTTGCAAGAAGTGTCTAATGTTTCCAACACTAGTTTATTATTCATTGACGTTGAAAGGACTTCTGATGCATTCTTTTACTCCAATGTATAGAAAAAAACAAAGCAATAATCAAAATCAATGATTAATTAAAACAACTTATTTCAGATGTACCCAAAAAAGAAAATAATTGAAATAATTAATATGTATTTTCCATGTCTAATTATTTTGGTTTAGATAAATTATTTTATGAACTCTTAATAACTTATTTTGAATAAATTAGTTAATAACAAATTTAAGTCACACTAAATCTAAATATTTGTTGAAAATTTTGAAATGCTAATTAAACTTATAGATGTTTTACAAATTTTTGAACTTGTATAAACAATGTTTAAAAATAGGTCGGAAGTTAAATTGATAAAACAATGATTTTAAGGTTTAAAAGATTCAACCGATATTTAATCCATTATAAAATTGTTTAAAATTGAATAAATTAAATAATTTAAAAAATTATTGAAGAAGATTATCCTTATTAATCGAAAAATATAAAGTTTAATTGAAATAGGAGACTGTTAAATAAAAATTAATCAATTTATTTTAATTTATAAAAATAATTATTTTTCATAAATTGATCGATTTTTAACACAAAAATTATTAAACTAAATCGAACTGAAAAGTTAAAAACTGAATCCAAAAATTAGTTGGTTTAAAATTTTCGTTATTAAACTAGCCGATTAATATAAGCATAGTAAAATACACTTAATTATTTGTAATAATACAAAATCAATATCTTTTATAATTTTATATAGTAAATACAAGTTTTTTTGTTTTTATTTTATTTGTTAGAATAAAAGTAATTAAATGACTTATTTAAAATAGAATAAGACTTTTAAGATTCCAAAGTTTTAAGATAAATTATAATTAAATCTTATAAAGTAAAATTTTTGTTAATTAAATTCTTGAAATTGAATATTATAAGTATAAAAGTTTAGGAATGTCAATTTTAGCTCGAGTTGATCAGGCCACAGGTGAGTCATAAGTCAAAATTGTTTGGACTAATCAGCCCGATTGTAGTGTTAAAAATGATAACATTTTTTATTTTTTTAAAATATATAAAATAGGCTGGGCTAATCTAACCTACTTATGATCTATTAAGAGTCGATCAGCCCATGATCGGGCCGGGCCGAATTACTGACATTCATATAAAATTTCCTAAAATCAGCTTACATAATATGTCTAAAATATTAAAATATGATTTAATAATATTTCAAAAAATTAAAATATATTTTAAAAATTCGAAAGTTTAATTGGTGAAATATGGCTTTTATGTTTTCCTTAAATATCCAAAAAAACAGAAAGTGGGGTTTAAGCAATTGAGAAGACCTTTCACTTACCAGAAATCACCTCCGTTGGCTTTCTCCGACCGGTAGCTTTCCTTCTGTTAAAAGGGTCATCGAAGTTTCTTTCAATTGAATTTTTTTGTTTATGCATTTGCGGGTTTGGTTTATTTTAACCTGTTTCACTGTAGATAAGGTTTTATCTGACAATTTTCGTTTCAAATCAAGTGCTTTGCGTAAATGGGTACTAAAGCTTTTCTCTTTTTCTTAACTTTCTGGTTGCAGAAATCAGTACATATTTCGTGGGTTGAAAATGGACAAAACAGGAAATGGATTTTCATTGCCTACCAAAGGAGTCAAATCTTCCTTCAAGTCCACTCCTGGTGAGGATCACTTGTTTCTTTTTGTTTCAAAGTTTCTTCTTTCCTTTTTCTTTTCCTTTTGGCGGTGCCTTTAATATCCTTTCTTCTTGTTTCAGTTTTCTTTTATGTTTTTCGTGGAATTTGTCTAAGTTACGAGTAGTATTTTACTTAGTAATGCTTTGGCGTAGACTGTTATTAGATACGCCTGTGTCGTGTTTTGAGAGAGTCTTGCTTGTAAGAATTGAACACAATAAAAAGCATATTCATGCATGTAAACATGTGCATCGTATTAGAGCCAAATAGTTTTATGTTTTAACTTCTGGGTTATCACCTCAAAGAATCTCAATTTTTTTTTGACATTTTGGAGATTTACCTTCTTCGAAGTTTCCCATCTTTCTGCACTTTTCTGGGATCATGTGGTCTTTCTGGCTATTCAATGTGAAAGTGATGGCCTCTGCAATTTTGGTTCTGCATAGGAATTGGAATTTATTGTAAAGATTCATGCGCTATAGCACCTTTCATTTGGGTATGTTGTTGAATTTCTTTTTACCCCATGGTTAGTCAATGAATGAAACAAGTTAATGTTTCCAGGATCCGCCTTTTTCTTGTCTGATACCCTTATTAACATCAATCTGATAGAAAAATCCCCTTGTAACAATTAAATGGAAGAATTATACAAAAGCAAATAGGGGAATGGAACTTCTGAAGGATGATATCATTTGATCATTTGCATACAGTCGTATGGTGGTATTTGTTCCCTAGACCCCGCGTCTTAGCAAGACTTCAACTGTGTGTTGATGATGATGATGAGTATGGTGGTATTTGTCCTATGCTCTTTGATTTGTCTCACTGATTTGTTTGGTAAGTCATTACATATACGGATTCTTTTTGTAATTTCTTTGCCTTTTGTATGGACTTTCTTTATGCTAACATTGTTTCTCTTGTACATCCTGTTACTTATTTGTGAAGATTCATCATATTGATTTTCTTCCTATCTGTGAATTTTAATTCTTTTCAAGGTAGTTTGAGCAAAGGGGGAAAGGGAGATAAGAGTAGTGGTGGGAAGACTCCCGTGACAAAAGAACCACAACCACTAGAGCTTAAGGCTGAGCAAGGTTGGTTTTTATCTGTGTAATTTTTTGTGCCAAATATTTAACTTCTGGCTATTACTTCATTGTTATTGTCCACAATACTATTAAATATGTGTTGGCCCTTGTTGGATACTATTTAGTCTATACAACTTCCTTCTTGTATCGTATCATTCTTTCATTTTGGAGTTTTTCAACTATTGGTCTTGCATCCTTCTTTGTGATTATTTAGTATTCTCGTATGTCAAAAATATTGCTTGCAATGGAATCATTTCAGGTGAATATCTTCCTTTGCTTATTGCCTACATTTCATATTGAGCTTGTGTTGTTGAGTTTAGATGCTTCTTAAGGCTATGTTTGGTTAGGTGGTTATTAATAGAATGAAATGTAAGAGGTTATTAATAGTATTCCATCGTTTGAGAGGAAGGTTTATAATGTAATGGAATGAAATAGGGTGGAAGGGAAGGGTTTCACGTTACGCCCTATTCTATCCTAAATAGTAAAAATAAGTTACTTCTGATTTGAGGGGTTTAGTATGGAATGTAAAATGATAAACAACATTTTACTATATTATATTATGAACCCTTCTTCCAAACAATATTTTACTATATTACATTATGAACGCTTCCATCTCTCCAAAACAATAATTTTCTAATATTTTATTTATTTTCATTCCATTCGATTATAAACCATTCTATTCCATTCCATTAAAAACCTGACGTGCAACCAAACATACCCTAAATGGTTACCGTATTCTACAATTGGCAACGTGCACATGTTTCTTTATGCATGATGTTTCCATCTTTTGCTCTGTCTGTCTTTTAGATTATTTGAATCTCAATGTGATTGACATTTTTAATCACTGGTCTGCCTATGATTAATTATAATTCACATACATTTGTGGTTTATTTTCTAGCTTGAGTTCTATGTAAGAGGTTATCGAACTAAACTAGGGTATTGCATGGCAGTCTAAACTCAAAATGGTACTGTTTAATGGTCATAATTTGGTTGAGGATGCTCGAGTGGAATTCTATATTTCGTGTGTTGATATTAATGTAACGCAGATATAATATTCTTTTTCCTCGAGTCAAACGTTTCTAATGGGATGGGAAATGCCATTTGGTCCTTTTGTTGGGTATTGCACTAAATGACGTTGCTTGATATACTTGAAGAACTGCCAAAGAATGCCAAATGCCTGATGGATTGCGAAGCTGCTCCAATCTTAGAACGGGTTCATGAGCAGATGGTTTTATTGTCTCGAGATCCTACTATCAAACTTCCCGTGTGAGTGATAATTCTTGAGCTGCTGCTATTGGGTTGAAGGATAATGAGGTTCTAACATTTTGTTACTTATTTTCAGGTCATTTGACAGGGGACTTCAGTTTGCAAAGGCTGGTGCCCACTATACAAATCCACAGTCAACGAGACGAGTTCTTGAGTATCCTTATTTCTATTTTCCTCAAAAGCACGGCTATAGCCTATTAATTGTATGGCATTAATAATAGTAATGTTGTTTTCAATCTATTAACCCAAATATTAGGATCCTAAAAAAGCATGGTGTTTCTGATGATGAGGTATGAAATTTGGCCTCAGTTGGTTCTTTTAAAAGAAAATATGTCTGCTCTTTTACTTACAATATATACTTGCAGATTTGTGTGATTGCTAATGTTTGTCCTGAAACTACTGATGAAGTTTTTGCACTTGTCCCGTCCTTGAAGGTATGGCTCATTTGACTTCTTTTTTCAATAATACTTCTCTTTTCTTGTTGATCCTAGAAAAGCAAATCAATCCTCCTCTTACAGTCTCGATTGAAATATTAAGCTGGAGGAAGGAATCTGTTTGTTTCGTATGATCCAATGCAGTCTAATTCGTCTTCATGAATACCTTTATCTGGTTGATGTATAATTGGATGATAAGCATCTATGTTACTGAGTTGAGCTGAGAATGACACCAGTGAATGTGTTTATAGTGTTCAGTCAAGCTAATCCAATTTACTTTTGTCATGATTTCCCCTTCAAAATCCTACTTCTTATGGCTTAATTTTCCTTTATTCACATACCATGAAGATAGATGGTTTGTAGGATTGAGTCTGCAGGTTGTTTCTCACTCTCAACGATTTGAATCTGTCTCAGCTACCCCTTTGCTCATGGAAGTGTGTGATGTTCTTATGCCTACGTCTGATTGATGCCGCATCTGTTATTTGGTTATTTGTTGTGCTGTCTTTCGTGAATTGAAATATGAAGTTGCAAATCCTTACTGAGAAGTTGGAAGATTTTCCTGATTATTAGTTTGCTTGGAAGGTTTTTGTTCAAATATGTTTTTGTTTCTTCCAGCCTAAGACAAGGACTCTGACAGAACCCCTCAAGGATGTTTTAGAAGAGCTAGCTAAGCTTAAAAAGTCAGCATAAATGTCTTAGCGTCTGTCTCTTCTATCTGCTTGAAGTTGAACTTGGACGAATTGATCTTTCGACAGCATTTGATGGTTTAGGAATATGTTAACCTTTCGTTAAACAAATGTTGATAGCTCCATTTTCATACACAGAGCTTGTACATTCTATCCTTCTTTAACGTGTGCTTTTGTAAGGTTTTCTAACTACTAGTATCTGTAGGTGTGATTATCCCATTACTTCTCTTCATGTGATTTATTATTCATTCAACACGCTACTTTTGTGAAGATTTGATGTGTTCAAACATAAAATTTAATTGGGAAACAAGTAGGGTATGCAATAGAATCAATCTGTAGAAAAACTGAACATTCTTCCCCAAAGTTCCCACATAATAGGGATGACAATTGGGCCTAAACTTAGGTATTTTTTAATTAGCCTATTCAACTCTTCTAAATAAAATAATATCGTTTTGGTTGAAAAAGTGAAGCCTCGGGATAGTCTAAGCCTACGTAGCCCGGGCCTGGACTCAACAAAATATGTCTTTTTATACATTTAATCTTTTAAAAATTATTTTAAAAAATTAACCGAACCGACCCATGCTATCCTTACCGTAGAAATAGGGGGTGACAAAATGAGTTCAACTTAAAGCCTATTGTCTTCCTATCGCATAAGTAGGGGTGACCAAATCAGTCCAGCTTGGCAGTTTAGTTCGAAGTCAGTGACTTAGATTGAAGATTAAATTTTAGATTGAAGTTGATTAAATTTTGGCCGAGCTCGGGTTTAAGTAATTGGGTAGGCTGACTTGAGTTAGTTCGAATAAAATGATGTTGTCATCTTCGTTTAATTCGATCAGGCAATGGAATTTTTTAACAATTTCATATTTAGTTGATTTAAAATTTTTATAGTTAAATCAGTTAAATTCGCGAATTTTTTATCATAAGTTTTATCTCCCATTTGATGTAGACTGCAATAAGCTCTACACATTAATAAAAATGAAGATGAATTCTTTTTCTCTTAGTTCTTCCTTTCCTGTTTGTTTCCAACTAATTAACCAACTTCGAAAGTACAGGGAAAGCTCGACCAAGTTGTGACTAAGTATTGTAAATTAAAGAACTTGTCCTCTAAATATTGTAATAAAAATTTTATGAGACTATAATATTTAATGTGTAGTAAAGTCTTAGTCTTATCAAAATGTTTGGCTGATAAACTTGAAATCCTATCCGATTCATGGTCAAAGCTTGCATCGGTGGGAAAGGGTTGACTGCGTAAGCATCTTAACAAAATGAAAGTTTCCGATGAGTTCATGGGATTTTCCATAGGAAATCTTGCAGCTTTCAAATGGAAATGCAGTGAAGCGCGTTGTATGATTATATATATATAAACATCCTAGTCTTCGTTGATGCAACAAGCTAAGTATCCTGTCTTGAAGTGCTTTGCAGTTAAATGGGTAACAAACATTCCACAACTGGGTATTATCGTCTTCATCACTCTGACAGAGACTTCATAACCAAACCACTGTTATCCCTCGACAACGAGGTTCGAAACATAACTTGGTTTTAGTTAGCTTGGTGGTTTAACGTTTGTTTTATGCTAAAATTGTTTCTACTTGTTCGTTTGAGTAGGTAATGGAGCAGGCTCTTCCTGAAAAGGTTGCTTCCTTGGAAGAAGCAGTGAAGAAGATCAAGTCCTGCGTCTCAAGTATGGAAACGAAGTTCCAATCGAACAACTCTAAGAATTCCTCCTCCAAAACCTTGGTAGTTCATGGCTTTCTTATTATTTCTTTACCTTGTCACGAAGCTATGGGCATTAAACTGTTTGCAAATTTTGTTACTCAAATGTAGGTGGAGAAGAAACATGAAGAGGTCATTGAGACGATGAAGAAGAAACAAGTTGCTTTGGAGAGGAAAGTTAAAGAGTTGACCGACATTGTTAAGGGGATGAAGTCGCCTGAATCAGCTAATTCCAAAGTTCCTACTGTTATTCAATCTGGGATTGTAAATTCAATCCCTGATCTCATTGACATAAGAGATCAAGCAGTCTGTGTCTCAGACAAGCCAACCAAAGTTGTTTCTGATACAACTCCAAGCTCAGAATTACACATCTGGAGTTCAGAGGTTCAGAGCAGCAATGATCCTGTGGATGATCTAAACGGATGCTTAGTAGTTCTCATTTTCCTAGTTGCCATTCTCATTGGTCTTTTCCTTTGAAGTGTTTTATAAGTTTGATTAGACACAAGAAATTTCCATATCTACTACAAAGAATGTAACGAGAACATAATTTGTTATTATAATCAAAAGTATCTGAAAAACCCAAGGTCGAAATTTCGCAAAATTTATGTTATGTCACGGCTACTTCTAACTAAAATTTATAGTTGATTCTTGTACAGCAATTGGGCAAGCAACTACGATTTTCAAAATTCTTGCGCAAGCAAACAAATTAAGCGTGCAACAAATAAATCACATACAAAATATAAAAAATTTGTTAACGTATTTTGACACAGAATTTATGTCTGCAAGATCTTCACCCAAATTAATCAACTTTTATGGTAGTACAATAGACATGTACAAGGCTATTACAGAGCCGACAACACTCACTCATTGAAGCTATCTGCTTGTCCTCACCCCTCACACCTAATAGCATGACCAACTTATACTAATCTCAACAGAAGATTTTAAAATGAAGAATGAAATAAAGAGAAAAATATCTTAAGTGAAGATTTTAAAATGAAGAATGAAACAAAGAGAAAAATATCTTAAGTGATTAAATCAAGAATAAAAGAAACAAAAAGCACTTAGAGTCAATAGGGACAAGCAAATCAG
>JANSVB020000053.1:74768-85304 GCA_025504935.2 Erythroxylum haughtii
GATGAGTTGTCTATCTCTTGATTTGTAGATATGTCAATCTTAAATTGTATTAATCCTTTAATTGTAATCCAAATCACTTGAAATAATTTCTTAACCAATTCTATACATTTTATTATTATCAAAACACAAAAGAATTTAATTTGTTAACTACCATTGGTCCAACAATCTCTCCCTTTTTGATAATGTAAAAAGGTTTTACGTTACCTGAGGGGAACCTCAAATCTGGGACTGCTCTTTCAACCATCATTGTCGCCTCTTGATCTCCATGTCTACAACGACTCTGGCTGAGCCAGCTCTCCTGATGATCGTAAATCAACAACTGAAGGATGTGTATTCTTAGAGGAAAACCTAATTTTATAGATCTCTAAGAAACAAATGACAGTAACACCATCCAACACTGAGGCTCTCAGGGCTTCGACTGAACTCATCTATCTCACATCTCTACTATCTGAGTTAGGGTTTTCTCTCACTCACAAACCCATTCTATGGAGCAACAATAATGGAGCTCGATCCCTATCTAACTCAAAACCCTCTCTTTCACTCAAGAACAAAACACATCAAAGTAGACATACACTTCATAAGAGACAACATGGAGAAAGGAGAAATATAAATCAGATAGGTCAATACCGACGATCAACTCGTCTACATCCTCACTAAACCCCTAAGTTCGACAACGTTTCGACTTCTGACCACCAAATTGAACCTAGTTCGAAGCCCCAGGTTTAGTTCAAGTAGGGGTGTTAACGAAAAAGAATTGAGAGAGGAAAGAGAAATGCTACAGACAATAAAAAGGTACATCACAAGGACACTACAGACAACAGACAATGCAGGACACACCTTCACACAATAGACTTTTAGCACTAACTAACTAGACTAGTACAAGTTGTTGTAACAGAACAAATCCTAATCTTTTATTTTATTATGTCCTTTCTATCAAATGAATGGTCAAGATTAATTCAACAAATGTATAAATATGTATCTGAGCAAATAATAAAAATAGCACAAAAATTCCAGTCATATACCTTTTCTTACAATTAGCTTAAGAGACAGGAGAAGAAAGAAGATCCACAGGTGAGTGGTCTGTTAGTAATCGTGTAATATACTTCAAATCTTGGCCACCATTAGATCAAGTTCCTTCGGAAGATTAAGAATATTAAGCTGACCGAAATACTTGGTTCTTTTCTACATGGTTCTTTTGTGGATTCTACTGTATGATTTACGTGACGCTCTTCTAAATGATCCCAAGAGTGGCCAGCTCTTGCAGGTGATTTTTCTTATGCACTTTCTTTTGTCTTTTGCTTTTGCTTTTTCTTGTTCTTCTATTTCTGTTCCTTCTAGTGTAATCACCAAGTTTCGGATGGATTCCTTACTTACAGGTGATTACTCCACGATTGGGGTATAAATTCTTTTTCGTTTGTTCGCCCTTACGTGCTTTTATATTACTTTTAACTTTTGAAAAGGATGCTCTGGTGTTCCTGCATATCATTACATTGGAGTATATGGTTATGCATTACATTTGAGTTACGGAAGTTAAAAATTTAGTCCCATATGAAAGACCTGACAAATAAGTGTTTGCCTGTTCTGTGATCCTAAGCAACATTGGTCGGTATCCATTTCATTCTTTTTGGCCGTAAATAGCTTATTGTTTCTCGTATACTTAAAAGTTTTTCATATACAGTGGTTTCAATTAGGATGAAATAATATAGGTATTCGACAAGTTATAGTAGACTTGGATCATCTGTCAGATGCACGCTGTCAAGGTGAATTGGGTGGTCAGTATATGAGGAACAGCGAGGTATTTGCATTCTTTGAAATCTTAATGTTTTGAATGCTCAAAATGTATAGTATCATTCTGTTCAATGTGCTAATGGTAATCTCTTAGTATCTGGAATCTTATTGTTTGCATGACTTATGCACTATGCTATTGTGTATTTTAACCGTCTGATACATAGAAATCACTGGAGGTCATCATTATAAATTTGCTTAGCCCCCTGTATTTGGGACGGGAACTTCGAACAAAAATTATGACATTAAAATTGACAAAATCTTAACATGTCCTGACATCAAAGAAAATTTGTTTGCAAGCAAACAAATGATCAGAATTTAAACACACCATTCAACATATTAGCTATGTTCTGAAATCCGGACCGGTCATCGAACCGGTGGCCTTACTGGTCACCGGTTTGACCGGTTTGACCGGTTCAACCACCGGTCTAACCGGTGTGACGTAATAATTATGCAATAATTATATTTAATTATATATAATATTAAAAATATTTTAAAAATAAAAAAAATAAAAAAAA
Source organism: Erythroxylum haughtii (assembly GCA_025504935.2). Lineage (NCBI taxonomy): Eukaryota > Viridiplantae > Streptophyta > Magnoliopsida > Malpighiales > Erythroxylaceae > Erythroxylum > Erythroxylum haughtii. The sequence continues at coordinate 77,072 of JANSVB020000053.1, forward strand.
TTGTCGAACCGGTCAGATCGGACCGGTCCGACCGGTCAAAAATCGGTCAATTGACCGGTTCAGACTGGTCCGATTAAATACCGGTTTTCAAGAATAAACCGGACCGGATCACCGACCGGTCACCGGTCGGACCGGTCTGACCGGCCGGTCCAGTCCAGGTTTAAGAACAGAGCATACCAGACTTCATCTGATATATCCGATGAACAAGAACACAGAAGCATGAAACTGACAAAATAACCCATAAAATAGTTGAAGTTTCTTATTTGTAAGGTATCAGTAGGAGAGTTGGAGTATGCTTAAAACGCTGTTGGAGAATTTGGAGCTGATAATAGAGCTGGGATTGAGGGGACTTTGCACAGAATATCTGCAGTCAAGGGTAGGAAAGGGTTTGACTTGCCGAGTTGGCAGGGCTGCAGTGGTCACATTGACGTGGTTCATGATCTAATTCAATATTCAAAGAGCATCTTCTTTGGGAGAAGCCCTTTACTGGTTTGATTTCAGAACTCAATGACTCTATAACTATTTTATTGGCAATTTAAAATTTGTCTTTGTACCTGTCACCAGTCTTTGCTTATTCAAACTCCTTAATGCGTCATAAGGTCCGTTAGATTGTTGAAACCAAATATGATTCTGATAGGAAATTAGAAGAAAAGTTCCTCAACTTGACTCTGTATAATGAAAAATTGTGGAAAGCTTTACATGTTTTAAAGGCTGTATGACAATCCTAGTTGACATGTACAAGGCTCTAATATCAATTTGTTGACTATAAAAAAAGAGAAGAAACTTCGAACTTAAAATGGTTGATTTCCTTTATACGAAATAACAATATTATATAATTAAAAACTCTAAGGAAATTCAAAAATTTTCATAATTATTTCAATAATTAGTAATCCTTAATTCGAGTGTAACTCTTAACATTATATACTTCCACTCCTGTTAAACATTGTAATGTACTGGGAAAAGAATAGGAGATTTGCTGAAGTCCCACACTTGTGGACTTTGTTTCACCAGAAGCCAAAGATTACTGTTAACTTAGTGCTGTGTTTTTAGTTCTTGAACTACAAGATGAAGCATTCAATTCCTCATAAAAAGTTATAATATGTGCAAGAAGAGGGGACTCTACTCCAGTAGGTGAAATATACAACTCCTACCCACTTGAGGTAGGAGACCACCCCGCACAAGTTGTTAAGGCGCCACGATAACATTAGAACGAAAAAAAGGAAAAAGGAAAAACGAAATAGGCCTTGCTTTAAATTTGAAAAAAAAAAATTGGAAAAATTGCTGATTGCCACTAATAAGATACCCTATTTCAATTTTTAAAATCGGCAATAATAAATTTAAATTAATTTAAATTAATAATTTAGTATAATTATAATAAATTATTAATTTTATTTAAATTTAATAAGTTTGATTCGAATTTAAAAATTAAGTCGAAATGTCGTATAAATAACGTTTAATTAGTCTATATTTGTTAATATTATAAGTGGAACATAATTCACTAACGTCTGAAATCTTATATCAAAACACTATCTATGAATGCATGGACTGCCTAAACAAAAAAATTTGAACATCGAGCGAGCAACCAAAGGTATTATTCACTAGATTGTTTATTATAATCTCTATTTTGTAACAAAATAGAGCTATTTAATACCTGATCATGAATAAATACATAAATATACTCCCGAAAGATAAGTGGATATAAGAAGTCAAATGGAATTTTTCTAATATATCTTAAACTTCATAAAAGTTGTGTCTTTTATCAAAAAGAAAAAACCTTCACCCATTTAACTAACTAGTCAACAACGGCAGGCATGAATGTCCAAAGAAACCATCTCATTGCACGCGAAGAATAGACTCACATATCATGCTGGGAATGACTTGAGCTCGGTACTCGTGATATGAAGAAGATTAATTAGGAACAAAGATCATGCATGTTGTACTTATTATTTTTTTCATTGACAAGTTGTTTGTAGAATTTCTAGTATAAATAGGTTGTGTGAGCCAAGGCTAGTCACCACCCACTAGTTAATATCATCCCTTGAATTTGTGCAAGAAGGAAGAGATGGTGAGAAAGGCCAGTTTGTTGATTGCTCTCACATGGCTACTTGTGGTGGCATCCATAGCCATAACTGCAAGTGCCACAGCAGGCGGTCGTATGAAATTCATTGAGGGAAGTTTATCCCCAAACTGGTAAGTAACCATGCACACTTCAACAATGGTTTCCACAATCTGAATGGCCATGTTGCATTTAACAAGTTCAACGGTTTGATATGTGCAGGTTGTCGTTGCTGTTACTTCACTGGGAGGATACCGTACTTGTTACAATATAATTATGTAAATAATAGTTAGTTAGTGATTAACTGTAATTTCGTTACTAGTAAGTTAAGCGGTTACTAGTATACTGATATATAAGCTACTGTACAGCTGTTTTAAGATATAGAGAATTCTTTACACATTTCTCTACTTCGTTTGTGTTTCTAGATTTTCCTTTGTTACAGTACTTAAGGTGGGAAAGTCTGCCGTGAGGATGGTTGCTGTTCAAGATTCAATATGATGTTTCTATGGCTCCGTCTTTGGTGTTTTATCTTCAATGCTACTTATCCCTGAACAAATAAATTAATAGCGGCTTCACTAGTATGTAAGACATAGTAAGCTTCATAGAAATCTTCTCTGCTTCTTGTTTATGGATGTTTCACATCCCATGTACCTCACATTTCCTATCAAAAATAAAGCATTAACCTTCAATGACTTGTTAAAGCATAGAACAGTAGCAGCAAAGTTATAGCATATTTAACTTTTCTTTTCCCACAGATGTGGTAATTGCTTTTCAATGTTTCATCATACATTCCTAGTGATCATGGCAGTTTAGGACAAAGGAGTCAGAAATGCGAGGATCAAACTTGGAAGTGAATAAATTATATGCAACTTATTTGAGCATAAACTCATATCATATGAACCTGAGATTCTAAGTTACAAGGAAAAAGACGTACTTGTGCATCTGATATTGCGAACTCAACATTGGTCTTGAAAAAAGATTATTGCAAGTAAATGCAGCATTCATTACATAGTTACCTGCCAAAACATTTAGTTATATACTATGCAAATAACGCATTCTGAACATTTGTTCCATTTCCTGATTGCATCTGGGTGTATTTATCATCAAGTAAAGATGACTAACTATATTCAGATGAGTATACTCTGCACAACATCAAAACAAACCCCGAGTGGGAGCCATTGAATCGAACAAGTGAAGAATGGCAACAATAGCTGTCCAGAGAAACCCTTTCCCTGCATAAGAAGACAAGACTCTCACATGTCATGCTGGAAAGACTTCAACTCTACCATCGTACGAAGAAGATTAAGAGATTAAAATCATATCATAATTATTTCTATATTTCAAGTTGTTTGTAGAATTTTTGATATAAATAAGGCTAGTCACCACCAACTAGGTAATATTAACCTCCAACTTTTGTTGGAAGACAGGGTGAGGAAGGTCACATTGTTGACTGCTCTCATATGGCTTCTTATAGTAGCATCCATAGCAATGTCTGCAAGTGCCTGATAGGAATAGCTATAGAGATTGTATTATTTACTTAATCAGTAGGTACAACAGTAGAATAACTCCTGGAAAAGTAGTTTCCAGGCCAATACAATAGCTATATTTTCCAGAAGAAGTAGAATGCCTCCTCTAACTATGTAGCTCTCTCTATATTTCCCATACCCTCCCCATATACAATCTCTCGCCATAACTAACTTATAACAACCTGTCTATGTAGCATTTGTCCCCTTCCCCATCTTACCCATACGGATGTAGGTTTGGATGGGCTTAGTGGGCTGTGTACTAACACTAGCAGGCTGATCATTAACATTAGCAGGCTGGTCACTAGGAAGGGTACTAACAGTTCTCTCCTCCTCAGTAAGCACCTTGTCCTCAAGGTGAATGGAAGAGAATTGCCCCTTTATAAATTCTGCATCTTCCCAAGTCGCCTCTTCTGTTGGTTTGTCTCTTCACCATATAAGCCACTGGAGGATACTGCTTCCCTTGGACTTAGAAATTCGTCAAGCTAAGATCGCCTCTGATTTAGCCAAGTTTCCCTGATCCATCTCCAACCCTTGAGGAAGGTTGTGTTCAACCGAATGGTTGCCCAAGGCCTTCTTCAGCTAAGAAACATGGAAAACTGGATGAACCTTGGATGAAGGAGGGAGTTGTAGCTTATAGGCAATCTGTCCCACCCTCCCAATTATCTTGAAAGGCTCGTAGTATCTTGCTGACAACTTAGGACAGATCCTCCTTGTCACCGTGAGCTGTCTATGGGGCCTTAGTTTAACATAGACCAAATCGCCTATCTAAAAATGCACCTCCCTTTTGTGATTATCAGCTGATTTCTTTATCATAGATTGTGCTCTTACTAAGTTGTGTTTTAGTTGACGTAATGCTTTATCTCTATAAACTAAAGCTAAAGCTACAGATTTCACTTGAGTCTCTCCTTGAATGAAATGTAGCAGGGTAGGTGGGAGATGACCATACACAACTTCAAAAGGAGTTCGCCCAGTCAAAATGTGGTAGTTCGTATTATACTAGTATTCAGCCCATACTAACCAAATAAACCAGTTTTCAAGTTGCTCAGAGGTGAAGCAACGAAGATAAGTTTCTAGGCACCTGTTGATCACTTCGGTTTGTCCATCCATTTGAAGATGGTAAGAGGAACTCATCTTCAATGTTGTCCTTTGTAACTTGAACAACTTCTTCCAAAAATTGTTAGTGAAGAGTGGATCTTTATCACTTAGTATGGAACTAGGAACTCCATGTAATCTCACGATGTCTCGGATGAATGTTTCAGCCACAATTTTAGCCATGTAGAGATGTTTAAGAATTGAAAAATGAGTGTACTTGGATAAACGATCAACTACCACCAAAATTACCTCATACCGTGAGACTTAGGAAGCCCTGTGATGAAATCCATCAAAGCTTCCGCCCAAATCAACTGAGGTATGGATAAGGGTTGTAGTAGACCAGCTGGAGACATTGCCATGTATTTATGTTTCTGACAAGTGGCACATTCACGCACAAACTTCTGAATATAAGGTTCCAATCCCAACCAAAACAGTCCACAAGCTAACCTTTTGTAGGTTTTGAGGAAACCAGAATGCCCTCCAGAAGGTGAAGCATGATACTCATGTAGAAATTGAGGGATGAGCATCGAAGCAGATGATAGGACTAATCTTTTTTGTGAAACAGTAAATCATCTCTTAGGTGGAAATCAGGTTTAGAATTAGGATCTGCTTTGAGTGCTGTCATAATTGAGTGTAGCTTAAAATCTTCCTTGAGCTCTCTTCGTACTACATTCATATCGAGTCAAAATGGAACTAAAATCACTGAAAACAGAAATTTGTCATCTTCAACCCTCGATAGAGCATCTGCTGCCCCATTCTGCTTCCCCAGTCTATATATTACATCGAAATCCAATCCCAACAATTTAGATTACCAACATTGTTGATCTATGGAGGGAATTTGATGATCCAACAAATACTTCAAACTTTTATGGTCGGTATAGACTTTGAAGTGTCTCCCGATTAGGTAGTGTTTCCAATGTTGAATAGCCATTATTACTGCCATTACTTCCTTCTCATAAACTGATTTAGCATAAGTGGAAAGCCTTGCTGAAAAATGCTATTGGGTGGCCCTCTTGTATAAGGACTGCACCTAACCTTTTCCCTAAAGCATCACACTCAAGAGAAAATTCTTTGGTGAAATCGGGTAAAGCCAAGACAGGTGCTGAAGTCAACTTCTTTTTAAATTCTTCAAAGGCTTTTTGAGCCTCATTTTCCCAACTGAAACCATCCTTCTTTATAAGTTCAGTTAGAGGCTTAGAAACCTTTCCATAATCTTTGACAAATTTTCTGTAGTATCCGGTGAGTCCTAGGAATCCTCTCACCCGTTAGACATTCTTAGGAATAGGCCACTCCAAAATGCTTTGGATCTTCGAGGGATCCATTTCTACCCCTTCATAGGATATGATGTGTCCTAGGTACTCCATTGATTGCTGCCCAAAAATGCATTTCTTTTTATTTGCCATAAACTGATTATCCAATAACAATTGTAACACACAAGCTAGATGCTCCAAATGTTGATTCTAATCTGCACTATAGATCAAAATATCGTCAAAGAAAACTAAGACGAATTTTTGCAGTTGAGGCTTAAAAATTGAGTTCATGGTATATTGGAATGTTGCGGGTGCATTCATGAGACCGAAGGGCATCACTAGATACTCATAGTGTCCTTCATGGGTCGAAACCCTGTTTTATGGGTGTCCTCGTCCCTAACTCGGATCTGATAAAAACTTGACTTTAAATCCACTTTAGAAAAATTTCTAGCCCCTTGTAATTCCTCCATTAGCTCATCCACGACTAGAATGGGGAATTTGTCCAAAATCGTGAGCTTATTTAGAGCGCAGTAATTGACACACATCCGCCAAGACCCGTCCTTCTTCTTGACAAGAATAATCGGACTTGAAAAAAGGCTGATACTATGCCTTATGACGCTAATTTCCAGTGAATTTCGGATCTTCCTCTCAATCTCATCCTTATGATGAAGTGCATGTCTATACGGATGAATGTTCACCAGCTCTGCCCCTTCCTTCAAATTAATCGCATGGTCATGCTCCCTCCTCAGTGGTAGGGCCTTTATCTCTTGGAAAACCGACCCAAACCTGAATAAGACAGCCCTCAATTCCTCTTGTTGACCTTCATCTAAAGTCTCTATCTCTTCATATAAGGTTCTGCCCATTCTTAAAGACCACAACAGCCCTTCCACTTCCAATTCCTGATACTTCAAAATTTGTTGTAATGCATGAGGAGAAGAAGTGTGCATGTTGATCCCTTGCAAGGTTACCTCAATTCCCTTTTGATCAAATGTCATGTACATATTCTTCCAATCAACCTTCACCACCCCTAATGTTTCAAGCCATGCAACCCTCAGAATCAGATTAGGCCCTCTTGTATCAAACACATATGCAGTCACACTGAACTCCTCTCCATTCAATTCCAATTTAATCTCCTTGCAAACTCCTTGTGAGAAAGAACGATGTCCATCCCCTAACCTCACTCCAAAAGTTTTAGTCGATGTAACAGCTATTCCCATAGCTTGAACCAATCTCCTAGACACAAAACTATAGCTAACTCCACTATTTACCATAATGACAATAGGCATCTCATTTAACTTACCTATTAAAATCATCGACTTTGGGGGTGAGGACTGATCCCTCCTTAATTCTCTGAACTCCACCAAATTACACACCAATTCCCAATCTTCTTGTTGTTCTTCTACCACTGGCACTTCCTGATTATTCTCTCCAACTTCAGCTTCATCACCTTCCCAAATTATTAACCTATATTCTTTATCTGGACAGCAGTGGAGAGGACCGAAAGTCTGCCCACACTTAAAACATAACCCTTTTGCCCTCCTTTCCATAAGCTGATTGTAGGTCAAGTTACAAGTTCCCCTCCATTTTGAGTTTCCAGGTCGGTGACCATCAGAGGTGGAACCTCTCTGCTTGTTGGGTAGCTCCTTTACTTCATTTTTAATATTTCCAGCTACATAGTTCAGCTGAGTTGGACGATACGTGTTGGAGTTTCCTATTCGAGGCCCAAAGTTCGAATGAAAACCTTCGGGTTTTCTCCTCCCTTCTCCTAGCCGAATCACTCGTTCACCAACTAATTCCCTTTCGACCTTCCTTGCGATAGAAGCTCGAGTTGGAGGATCGTGGGTTTAAACTCGTTTCTTCACTTCTTGACGTAACCCACCCAAAAAACAACTCATGTACCATTCTTCTGAAAAATGACCAATCTGCGACGCAACTCTCTCAAATTCATCAATGTATTCATCCACCGAACCTCGCTAGGAGACCGACTTCAATTGTTCTATCGGATCACCCTCGTCCTTACCCCCATAACGTTCGAACAAAGAACATTTGAACCTCTCCCACGTCATGCATGGGTTGAACTCCCGAAAATTCATAAACCAGTATAGTGTTGATCCCTCCATGCAAATATGGACTATCGGCAAACGTAGCTCGGGTGGAATCTCGTGAATCATAAAGTATGATTCGGCTCTCGTAACCCATGCAAACGGGTCGTCTCCATGGAACGTAGTAAGGTCGACCCGACAGGCTGCGTTCCTATATTCCCCCCATGTACGTTCGGTAGCAGTTGAGATGGTTATAGAAACCCTGCG
>JANSVB020000053.1:115690-132480 GCA_025504935.2 Erythroxylum haughtii
TAAAATGATTACGTTCCACTTGCTAAGTTCATTGGTCACATATGATTTTGAAAAGACAAAAGATATTGCGATATCTTGTTTAGAAATTTTCTTTAATTCCCTCAAAATTATTTTATTCAACATAATATATCAAATTTAATATACATTTATACCTTAAAAATCACATGTAATTGTGATTAATTGACACCATTAATTATGAATATAAACATCAGAATCATACAAATAATAATCATATCAAGTCAATAACACAACTCTCTAAAATATAAACAATAAAATATTCTTTAAAACTAACTAGTTGAGAGCAAAAAACTTAATACGAAACAAATACTAAGACTTAAGTGAAAAATCCTCTAAAATAACAACAACAACTTAGTGAGAAAATCTTACTGATGCCTAAGGTTTAGAAAAAATCATAGATCAAATCGACAAGTAATTATACTAAATTGAAATAAAGATTTATAAAATTTAATATTACACCACAAAAATACAAGTTATTTCCGTCAAGTTTCAAGATTAAAATCAAATTTAGTATGACAATTTACAAACTTTCAAACTATGCTGAAAATATTTTAAAAATTGATGATAATATTTTTCTAATTGTTCAATTGTTCTCTCCCTCTTTTTTTAATCTTTTAAATTTTGGTCACACTCTTTTGATAAAACCTATTGTCTTTTCCTCTTTCATATTTTGAAATATATATTTTTTACACTATATATAATCACATAAACGATCACGTAAGTGATCATATTTTTTTCATGTCGCTTAAATCATATATGTTCATAGTTCTACAGAGTTACACGGTCATCACACGTAATCGTGTATGTTATGAACACAGACGTATATATAATCATATCGTCATCCTTTTGTGTTTACTCATTTGGCATACCTGCAAATTATAATGGTGTCTACGGTCAACAAATGTCTCAAAATAAGCCTAACACTTAACAATCAAGAAATGAAGAATTAATGATATGTTTGTAATTATGAATTTCTTTGATAATTAAAATTCTGATAATGACTATCTAAGTGTGAAAGGAGAGAACAATGTCTAAAGCTTAAATACCTAACCACACTTAATATACGACTCAGACCTTTCCGAGGTTTTTTTTTTCTCTCTACAGATTCTGTCATTCATCTCTCTCTACTTACTTGTGTAGAACTCCTCAGCTTGTATACACAACAAAGAATGAAGGTATGCTTTGAAAATTCACATATCTTTCTGTTCTCTTGATTCTCAGTGAACCGAAAACTAACTTCAACGTCAACTTGTTCACGGTTCTCCAGCAAAAGATGGTGTTGAAGGTGACGATGAATTGCCAGAAGTGCCGGACTAAGGCTCTCAAGGTTGTTGCAGATTCACATGGTAATTTAACATTATGCAACATTAGCTTTCTGTTCTAAGTTCTAAATATACCAAACCTATTCTGTTCAACCATAACAAAAGCCTAAGTTGTAGTTCGAGGTCGTAGGAGTAAGGTTATAGGGGAAATGTGTTTGTGGCATTAACTGATTTCAGAAACCGATGTTGTACATTGAAATGCATTCAGGAGTGACATTTCTGGGTTTAGAAGGAGACAACAAAGAGAAAGTGGTGGTGATCGGAGATGGATTCGACGCCGTAGCGATAGTTGCCAAGTTGAGGAAGAAAATAGGACACACGGAGATTGTCAGTCTTGGAGCAGCGTGAACAAATACTTGCAAAATTTTGTTCTTGTCCTAGTTTATTTGCTTTCTAAGTAATTATTCAACAAATTTAAATTAAACTTTGCATGTGCTTAGCCTTATCAAATTAATTAATAATTATGTTCTCATTTTTCGAACATCATTTAATTGTAATACCTCAAATTTAAAATAGTCTAACCATAATTTTGTATGTATTATAAATCTTCTGGTTAAAAGACTAAGAGAACATTTAGTTTATAAAGAGTAATGAGAATAGTAGGAATAAATATAGTAATGAATGGGAATGAAGTATAGCCAACCATAAATCTAATTCCTTTAGTAATCCAGAGAAATGGAGTATTATTAAAAATAGGGGAATAAAAGTGTTACCTCTATTGATACCAAAAATGAGTTTTTATTCCATAACCATACCTTTTTTTTATTACCCCAAACAAGCACCCCTTAATTCATTGTATTATTTAAGTTTCTTTTTATATTATTTATAATATTTAAAGTTTCAAATTAATTCATAAACAACTGTAATTTAAATTTTAAAATAATTAATTAATAGTTATAAATTTAGAAATTTTATACTTCTTTTTTTATAAAAAATATAGAATTCTAGAACTTACATCATATTCTAGATTTTACAAAAGTCGTAATGATATTAAATTATAAACCATTTCTTTGTGATCTTTTTGATGTTACGTAATCTCCTTAAAAACTCCCAACAAGTGCTAATTAGCCAGTTCACATAAAGAAGACAATACGAGAAAAGTCTATTTGGGCAGGCAATTACTTTAAGATTATAAGCTCCTCGTACGGCGGCTCCAAGCAGTTTTGGCAGCTACGGACCAATTGAGCAAAGCAAGCTCTGGTGCACGAGACTAGGTCAACATAGTGTGAAATGTGGACGCTTTCGTCTTCCTTGCAACTTGCAAGGGAAGGAAAGGAATTAAGGTGCATAGCTGATAGGATTAATCAGAATTAAAATGAATAATTTAAATTTAAATTAATTAAAATTAATATGAATTTAAGGTAAATTTAAATTGATTTGAATTGAACTAATAAAATAATAGTTTGAGTGAACTCAACTTGTATACGTTAGAATTAAATTGAACACCACTCAATTTATTGTTAACTTCGTATGCGGAGGTTAGGGATATAAATATCGTTCTGTACTAACCGAAAAACGATACTTTTGGATACCTGTCGATATTGGATGGTTTTGACTTATACCGACAAGTCATTGAAATATTAAAAATTTCGGTGATCAAATTGAAAATTTTAAAATATAAGAACCAAATTTTAAAAAAAAAACTTCTAATACTAAAACCTAAAAAACTTCTAATACTAAAACCTAACCTAATTCATTTTCTCCTTCAATATTTAGTTGCTGCCTCGCAGAATGTCTCAAGCACTGACACACGTCTCTATCTTCTCTCGTCGTCTTGTCGTCGCCCTTCCTCATCCTCACGCACCTTTTGGTCCTTAGTTGTAGTCGCTTCCTTGCCAATTGTCGCTGTTTCCTCCACCGCTCGTTTGCTTCCTCCTTTGTCACTTCTTTGTTAGTTCCTCAACAATTTGCTCTCCATGCACTAGTCACCATTGTCGCTGGCTTCTGCCCTCCAGACACCACCGTTGTCCATTACTTTCCACGAACCGCTTGTGCATCCAGTCAACCAGTCCCCACTCCCCGACAAAGAAATAGCTCTAGACCAGAATCTGGAAGCCGGATCTGCATTACTCAACCTAAGACCTGCGGCCCAACTCTACCTACGACCCTACCCGATCTGCATTACTAATTAATTTAGTTGCAATTTGTCTGATTTTTTTGTGTTTTAGGTAGTTTATTTCTATTATAAATTGCAATTGCATTGTATATTTGTTGTGTTATTTGTGTAATGTGAATGGTTTATAAAATATGCGTTAGGTTTGGAACTTGAAATTGGTTGTGTGCATTGTATATGGTTCAATAACATTTAGACATTGAGAATTCAAGAAGAAAGGAGTTAAAATATTCTATTATTGGCATTATTTGTATTTTAATTTATTTGAGTTATCATTTATAATAAAAAAGTTGATATGGTATAAGATTCTACTATCTTAGAATATGTAGAATTCCGGAAGTTACGGAAAGGAAGGAATCCTTAAAGAATAAAGAATCCTAAGGGAGGAAGGCTTGTTGTATATAAATAAGCAATCCCTGGTGTGACAAACGTCATCTATCTTGGACGGTGTGTTGAGGAAGGCTTGTTGTATATAAATAAGCAATCCCTGGTGTGACAAACGTCATCTATCTAGAACGGCGTGTTTAGGTGCTTTTAAAGATCAATTACAAAGTTCTACAATAGATTTTTTGTCAGAAGACTTTCCATGATTATGTTTTAATTTTGTTGCACACGTAAGAGAGTGTTCATTGACACAAATGTTTTTTATTTTTTTATTCTTGATTTAATCACATGATATATTCTTCTCTTTATTTATTTTTTTATTTAAAAATCCTTTGTTAAGATTAGCATGAGTTGGTCATGCTATTAGGTATGAGATACTCTCACGGGGTGACTACGAGTAAATAACTTCAAGAATTGAGTGATATCAACTCCGTAATATCCTTTTATAAGTTTGTTGTACTACCGTGAAAGTTAATTAATTTGAGTGAGAGCCTCGCAGACGTGAGTTGTATTTGTCAAACTACGTTAACAAATTTCTTGGCTTTGTGTGTGCGATTTATTTATTGCGAGCTTAATCTATTTGCTTACAAAAGAATTATGAAAATTATAGTTGCTTGCGCATTTGCTTTGTGAGAAACAACTGTAAATTTCAATTAGAAGCAACCGTGATAGAACGAAAATTTTGCAGAAGTTCAACTTTGGGTTTTTCAATTAGTATCAGAGTGTGATTCACCTCATCAAAACTTGGTGTTTCAAGTTGGTGTAGATTACTATTCTGCACTCATGACTACTAGAAAAGGACCGTTGATTACTAGGCCACCTTTACTAGATGAATTTAACCATCTTGCTTGGAAATCAAGGATGAAAGTGTTTATTTAAGCACAAAGGAGTAAAGTCTAGACTTTTGTGTTGAAAGGTTGGACTCATCTTATGAAAAGAATGAAGTGGTACCTAATGATTTGTCTAAATGTACAAAGGCTAAAGAAGAGGGAGCGTTCGGTAACTCTCAAGCGATGCATGTAATTTTCAGTGTTGTAGATAAAAGACATTTCAGCATGATATTAGTGTGTGAATTAACAAAAGAAGCTTGGGATATATTACAAACCATACATGAAGGATTACAATTGGTAATAGCTTCAAATGAAACTATTGGAGGAAAATAAAACTATTAAAGACTTCCATGAGTGGCTGCGTGATATTGCTAATCAAGCATATCAACTTGGTAAGAATTATTCAAATCTGAAACTTGTCAAGAAAACCTTGAGAACGTTGTCTCCTAGATTCATACCAAAGATTGCAACTATTGAAGAAGCTCATGACATTAAGGAGTTATCTTTGAATAAGGTAATTGAAATTTTCACAAACTTCAAGATGAACCTGTTGAGAGACAAGCGTGAGAAGAATAAATGATTGATGCTTCAACCTGAAGTTTTTATTTATGGATATTTTAAGGTTCAGTTGAATGATGTGTGTTTGGATTTTTCTTTACTTGTTGAATAATATATTTGATGTGAGAATGAGACTCTCCTTAATGATTTGAAAGTTTTGATTTTGAATGTTGATTTACGAAGTTATGTCGAGAAAAAGTTGATACTTCGTTGGAGAATTGTAGGAAGATTCGAGTTTTTTATGATTTGAGTTTTCAAGTTTTATCTTGGTTTTTCTCTACATCGTGGGCTGTATAAATTTGAGAAATTTGTGTTCATATGGTTTATGGGAGGAGGAGATTGATTAAATTTTATTTTGAGCCTTTAAATGCATTTTTGGAGTTTCCGAATTTAATGAGTTGTATGCGGATAACTTTGATGTAAGTAATGATATGTTGGCTAATGTTTTGATTGGTAGTAAGTTTTCATTTTGGCATGCTTATGATTCTTCCGCTATACCTACTGCTGATTTTTTATGTTTCTTTATTCTCTGAGATTGATCACATTGAAAACATTCTTCGTTTTGGCATTGTTTGGTTCCCAGGGGAGATATCATATTGTTTTTGGTGATTGCTCTATTTAGGAGAAGATTTCAAGATATATGCGTAAATATTCTTCTTGTTTTTTGCATCTCTTGTCTCGAGGGGAAAAATTTAGATGATTGGATAATTGTTTATTTGAGATTATTTTTTATATGTCCAATTACCTTCTTAATGGGGAGTTTCGATATGTAAAAAATAATGCCAAAAAGTGAGAGATTATTAAGTTGTGTTATAATATTTTGGACATTAGTTGTAATTGGACATCTTTGATTATTTGTGGAACTTCACTTTAACAAGTATTCTATTTTATATGGGGTTGTTTGATCATGAGTTTTATTTGAGATAAAAATCCTATTCATGATAAGATTTAACTAAAATCAAATCACCATATTTTGACTAAGATAAGATACATATTTTTGATAATTTTTGGACTCTTATTTGACAACATATTTTGGGGGTAATGACTATCTAAGGTACCTGGATTTTTGGAGATTCTTTTAAACATTGTTGATGGGATTGTGGTTGGGATTTTTGTGATATATTGGCTATACCGTTGTGTTTTTTTTGGTGAATTAACGATAGGTAATGTGTGACTTGTAAGCCAAAATTTTAAGGCTATCATTAATGATATTTTCCAGCTGATTTTGTGATATAATTATCCAACTTGGAAGCTGTATTTTTTTGGCTTTGAGAGACCTTTGTTAGGATTTTCTATTATGGAGTATGTGAATTTTTTGCACTATTGTACTGTTGTTTTTTTAGGGAAATGTGCAGAAAAATTGTTCTATTGTGTAGCTGCAATTTTTTGTATTTTTGCTGTATTTTTTAGGGCTTGGTGTGACCATTCTAGGCTGTCGTTGTTGCTATATTTTTGTGTATAAGACTTCCAGCAATCTTGGTGTCTTTGTAGTCCTTTATGTATAACATTTCGGTGAAGAAATGTTTGTTGATTTAAGACATTTAGCAGCTGCTATGCATAGGATGTTTCAGTGGCTATATCGAAGATTCATAGTAGATTTCTTGGTTGACAACTTCTTGATTTTTCGTTGGTGAAGCAGCATATTTAGGAGAGTTGTTTTTTATTTCAAGTGTTTTTGTTTACATTGAATTTGTTTAATTACTTAAGTTGATTGTTTTGTTTCGTTATCATTAAGCATTGTTTGAGAAAATCATTTGTTAAGATTAGTATGAGGCGGTCATACTATTAGGTGTGAAATACTTTCAAAAGTTATGAAGACGAGGGATAATGTCAAGGGTTGAGTGGTGTCGGCTCAGTAAAGCATTTTATAAAACTATTGTCGTTAGTGAAAATATTAAGTTAGGTGAGAGCCTCGCAGATGTAGGAAAGATGTATCGAACTGCGTTACCAAATCTCAGGTGTTGATATGTTTAACTTTGTATTTATTTTTCTATTTTCATTTGTGTTGAAAATTAACAGCTGGTGATATAGTTGTTTTATATATAGTAACTGACAGATACAATTACAAGCAATTGAGATAGAACTAAGTTTTTGCGAAAATACATCCTTAGAGATTTATCAATAATAATAATAATAATAATAAGGAAAGAAAGCTTGGGTTTTTTTTTTGTTAATATAGAAAGCTTAGGTTAAATCCTTAAGAAGCAAGTATTACATATTTACAAGTACAGGCTAACTACAAGAAGAAAATGCTAAAAGACATATGAGAACTATAAGGATCTCTTTACGAGAGATCATTTATCTTCTGTTGAAGAGTACGAACACGAAAAGATAGAAAGCAAAGGATAAACTATGAAATTCGTTGTAGAAATTCTTTTTTCGATGGTTAGGATGATGGTGAGGATGTTAAAGGTGATGATATTCGTACCCAACAAGAAGCAAATGTTGCATGTGATGTGAGGAAAAGAATAAGACATGTGTCTAATTTATTTCACCATGAATAACTCTTGAAGCTCAGTCTTCAGCCTGTAGTATCTGTCAATCTAAAGAAGCAGCTCAAAATATGAACATGTCAATGACTAGATAGTAGTATGATTCAGGTGTATCATTCAATACTGTCTAGTCTTATTATTATCAGCCTATAGTGGGTGTTATTGTCTTTTACGATCTAAAATATATGGCTCCTTCAATTGATGACTGTAAAGATAAACTTTTGAATAGTTATGTTTATGAAATAAATAGTTATTTGGATGAAAAAGATAACTTGAGTAATGTATGGATGTTCAAGCATGCGTGACGATTGGACAAATAAAAGACGTGAACTCATTATTAGTATTTTAGTTTATTCTGCTACGGGGATAATATTTTTAAAGTTTATTGATGCATCTAACCTAATTAGAAATCTCTATACATTGTTTCAAATATTTGATGAAGTTGTCAGTTCATTACTAACAATAATTTTGCTTGCAAAGTAGGTCGAAAAAAATTGCAAAACTGGTATAATTCTTTTTATAGGACTTTTTATGTTATATATTGCATTGAACTGATGTTGGAAAATATGAGAAATACTAGATATTTTCCTACTATTGATGAGACTGTGCAAAAAACAAAGAAAATGACCAAGTTTATTTATAATTGTACATGAGTCTTAAATTAATTTAACAATGAAGGATTTTACAAATGGTAAAAAAATTTATCCTTTTGCTGTAATAAAATTTGCGACTAATTTCATATGATAAAAAAGAGTTAAAATAAATGTTTACAAGTGATGAGCAAGTTGCATCACATTATGTCAAATCTAATGTTGGAGTTGAAGTATGTAGAATTATATTGGAAAATAATGAATTTTGGTATTAATGTTGATTTGTAATCCGTATTTGTGAGCCTTTGAAGAGAGTACTTTGTCTCACTGATAGTGATAAGAAAAAACAATAAATTATTTGCTTTCAAGTAATTATTCAACAAATTTACCTATTTAAATTCAACTTTGTGATCCATCAATTGCTTACCTACTTGATTTATTTGTTAATAAATATGTTCTCATTTTTCTATTTAGCAAGAACATCATTTAATTGACACTTCTCTCAATGATTTATGACAGAGATTGACATTTCCTCATTGATCAGTCTTTGAGAAGTAGCTGTTGGAATTAATATATGGAAATTTAAAAATTTTCTATTAATAAGAACCTTTTTTCATTATCGAGATACATTTGGTTACGAAATTGAATAATGAAGTTTAGATGGGATAAATAACAAATTTCATGACTTCTTGAACTTTTTTCAAAGTAAAAATAAAAAAAATTAATTGAGGTTATTGAAATTTTAAGGTTATATTTGTTACTATTTTTCAAAGGAAATTGCAGTGTCTCCTAATAATTAATAAGATAGTCCAACTAAATTTGATTGTTCGATTTAAGTGGCGGTTGGTTCATATAGAAAAATAGTAATGTGAATAGGAATGAATATAGTGAGGAATGAAAATTGATATTATCATTATAATTATGATGGTCGATTAAAAGAAATGAATGATTATCATTATCATTGACAGTAATTGATTTGTGAAAAATATTAAAAAATAAAATTTATTATATTTTAATTATTTAATTAATTATATTGTAATTAATTAATTACAGTATATTGATTAATTAACATATTTTAATTAATTTTAATTAATTATATTTTAACTAATTAATTAATTATATTTTAATTAATTATTTTAATTAATTAATTATAATATTCTAATTAATGAATGAATTATATTTAAACTAATTATATTGTAATTAATTAACTACTAGTAATATTTTAATTAATTACAATATTTAATTAATGGATAATTATTTTTTAATTACTTATATTGTAACTGATTAATTAATTATAATTAATTAATTAATTATATTTTAATTAATTAATAATAATATTTTAATTAATTAATTAATTACAATATTTTAATTAATGAATAATTATATTTTAATTACTTATATTGTCACTAATTAATTATATTTTAATTAATTAATTAAAATATAATTTAATAATTAAATATTTTAATTAATTAATTAAAATATAATTTAATATTTTAATTAATTATATTTTAATTAATTAATTAATTAAAATATTTTAATTCATTAATAATTATATTTTAATTAGTTATATTTTTAATTAATTGTGACAAACACACCCTTACATAACAATTAATGATACCCATTCTTCTAGATTAGGAAAGAAATGGGGTATTACCCAAAAATGGCTAATCAAAATAATGACTCTATAATCATAATTCCTTACTAAACTCAATATTTCATTTCATACTTATTCCTTTTTTTTTCATACCCAACAAACAAGCACACCCTTACTCCTTCTTTTGCCTTCCTTTTATCAAAAAAGACAAGTTAAATTACAATAAAATTAACTAAATTCAAATAATTATAATTAAATTAAAATTATAATATCTCGTATTTAAAATAATTCTAACAATAATTTAAATTTAAATTTAAGAGTGTCACATTTTTTTATAATATTTCAAGTTTCAAATTAATTTATCAACAACTTTTAATTAATAAATTTTCTTATAATTAAATTAAGAAATTTTCTGCCTCTTCTCTTGTTTTAATTTAGAATTCGAATATTCACATCAGATTCTAGATTTTACCAAAATCGTAATAATATTAAATTATAAACTATTTCCTCCTCTTTTCGATGTTAGATAATTTACTAAAAAAGTCCCACAATTGGTAATTAGTCAGCTCACAGAAAGAAGACAATAAGAGAAAAGTCGATTTGGGCAAGCAATTGCTTTTACGACGATTTAGTGAACTCTGGTGGCGGCAAGGAATGTACGGACTGTGAGTCTTAAAGTTAGTGTGAAACGTGGAGCGCTGCAAGGAAAGGGAAGGAATGAAGTTGGACAGTTTTGGCCGTGCCAAATCCATTTATAACCTAAATTAATGCAAATTGAATTAATAAAATAATAATTCCAGTAAACTTGAGTCGTATAAATTAGAATTAAATCGAGCTCACTGACTCGACTTATCGACAATTTCACATGCGGAGAATGCGGCAGCAACAGAGTAGTCTCGTTTTAATGTATGAAAGGAAGAAGTCTACTGGAAATAGCTTCTGCATCAGTTACTTGACCGAAACTTTTATTAAGGTATTGATGTTGCTTTCATGGTTACCAAAGGAAGAAACCAGTTACTGACTTGCCATCTTCCAAGCCACAAAGCTCTGGAAGCCACAACCAGCCACACCAAAATCAACTCCAATAAGTCCAAATTGCTGTTAGGAGTATGCTTTTATCTATATTCAATGTTTAGCTTACGTTAGGTGTATTCGTTTGTCAATATTCAATGTCTTGATAGTGAAATTAGTCTCTTAAAATAAATTTAATTTAAAAAATTACAGATTCAAATAACATTAACAATAAGAATATGCAAATATTTATAAATGTCAGTTGGATGGAATGTATATGATAGTTGAGATTCAAGCTACATGATATATGTATATATATTTCAATTATTAATGAACTAATCAGACAATTAACATGTCTTGATGTACCAAGTAGTACTAATCTAATCCACTATTCATACAGTAGACAGAAGTGATCACAAGAATCATAAATCTTAATTAAGTTGAATAAATCCTAAATCTTCTTAGACGAGTTTTTGTCATTTGAACTGTTGCTCGTTGGCTTGCAGGGGCAAGTCTGCTAGAATTACAAATACGAAATATTAAAGGCTTTGATATCATATTAAGTGATTGTTTCACCATAATAGCTTAAGCTGTTGTCTGAGACTAACTCAATTGGTTTTATATATTTTCTAACACGAAAGAGAAATGAACAAAGCTTGGAATGTAAACAAACCAGAAAGCTTGGAAATGGAGATTAACAATGGCTACTAATAGGTAGGAATGCACTTGGGAGATTAACAATGGAGATTAACAATCGTCTGATAAAAAGAAAAAGTTTATGAGCCTGCCCAGGCTCCCCTTATGCCAAATAAGAAGGTTGCCAACATTGTTTTTGACAAAATCTTCTTACATGGCATTCAGGGAGCCAAGCTGAACTTTCTTTTTTCCAGAAGAAGACAAAGTGATGCAAATCATCAACTTCTATCTGTTTCGATCTTCGCTACCTGAAAACTTCAGAGGATTTTCCAGAAAATTTACAAGCATTCATGTTAGAGTGTCCTATATTGCCTAGACATGAAAATGTTAAAGGGTTTATAAGTGGTAAAGGTCAACTATTCAAACAACTAGTTCTAGTTATTTGGACAAAAGTTGACCCAAGCCCAATTCGTGTTAGTGGACTCTACACTCTGCTTATATTAAAAATTCAACATGGTATGAGAGCCTTTTTCTTCCGCTCTCATTCTCTGTTTTCTCGATCTTTGAGATTTCATTCTCAGATCTTTGAAATTTTTTTTGCCGATTCTATGGCTTACAATACTGATCTCAGTCATGTTTCTAACCCTTACTATCTTCATCCTAATGAGAATCCATCTCTGGTTCTCGCTACTCCTCCACTGTCCAGTTTGAATTATCATCACTGGTCTCGAGCTATGAGAATGGCTCTCCTCTCCAAAAATAAGCTCCAGTTCGTTGGTGGAACTATTCCTGCTCCTCCGATCACAAATCCTCTGTTTGATGCTTGGGAAAGAGGCAACAATATGGTGGTTGCCAACATTGTTTTTGACAAAATCTTATTTCATGGCATTCAGGGAGCCAGGCTGAACTTTCATTTTTCCAGAAGAAGACCAAGTGATGCAAATCATCGCCTTCTATTTATTTCGATCTTCACTACCTGAAAACTTCAGAGGATTTTCCAGAAAATTTACAAGCATTCATGTTAGAGTGTCTCATATTGCCTAGACAAGAAAATGTTAAAGGGTTTATAAGTGGTAAAGGTCAACTATCCAAACAACTAGTTCTAGTTATTTGGACAAAAGGTGACCCAATCCCAATTTGTGTTAGTGGACTCTACACTCTGCTTATATTAAAAATTCAACATGATATCAGAGCCTTTTTCTTCCGCTCTCATTCTCTGTTTTCTCGATCTTTGAGATTTCATTCTCAGATCTTCGAATTTTTTTTGCTGATTCTATGGCTTACAATACTGATCCCAGTCTTGTTTCTAGCCCTTACTATCTTCAGCCTAATGAGAATCCATCTCTGGTTCTCGTTACTCCTCCACTTTCCAGTTTGAATTATCATCACTGGTCTCGAGCTATGAGAATGGCCCTCCTCTCAAAAAATAAGCTCCAGTTCGTTGATGGAACTATTCCTGCTCCTCCGATCGCAGATCCTTTGTTTCATGCTTAGGAAAGATGCAACAATATGGTGGTTGCCAACATTGTTTTTGACAAAATCTTCTTACATGGCATTCAGGGAGCCAAGCTGAACTTTCATTTTTCCAGAAGAAGACCAAGTGATGCAAATCATCGCCTTCTATCTGTTTTGATCTTCACTACCTGAAAACTTCAGAGGATTTTCCAGAAAATTTACAAGCATTCATGTTAGAGTGTCCCATATTGCCTAGACATGAAAATGTTAAAGGGTTTATAAGTGGTAAAGGTCAACTATCCAAACAACTAGTTCTAGTTATTTGGACAATAGTTGACCCAAGCCAGTTCTTGTAAGTGGACTTTACACTTTGCCCATATTAAAAATTCAATATAGTATCAGAGCAGGATTGGTCCAGATTATTAATTTCCTAGTTGTCCGTCTGGATGTCCAGTCCCAGCGGCTTGGTCCGATTACCACTGCGTATATTTCAAGTGACAACTGGATGTCCAGCCCTAGTTGCACTTGAGGGGGAGTGTTAGAGTGTTTCATATTGCCTAGACATGAAAATATTAAAGGGTTTATAAGTGGTAAATGTCAACTATCCAAACAACTAGTTTTAGTTATTTAGACAATAATTGACCCAAGCCTAGTTCTTGTAAGTGGACTCTACACTCTGCCTATATTAAAAATTCAATAAGTATGCAGTCTTACCCCTACATAATAGAGAGGCTGTTTCCGGTAGACTTGCATGCAAATGTGACAATAAAAGAATGATATAGATTAAAGATTAAATAAGTAAAATTGGAACGCTAAAATATTATGTAAATAAAATAACAATAAATATGTGAATAAATATAAAATAAAACATAACCAAAGGATATACCTGAAAACAAAATATAACATGAAATAATAATAATAATAATAACAATATAAAAAAAATACATATTAGTTGATTCCAGTTTAGAAAGAAAAAAGTTATTAAAAAATAATTCGGCAAATAAACTTGATAAGCTGTAAAATTCTACTTATACCTGGTATGTTGCAAACGTCTGCTCACTATTTCTAGATTTGTACCAGCCTGAGCACGAGGGAATGACGTAGACAGAAGCTTAGCCTGGGGCTTGGAAGTCGGAGGTTAAGACTGAGCCACCGACAATTCCGATTGGTGTCTTAATGACTATAAGGTCAAATGTTTAAGTAACGGAAACAATACATCATATAACTCTTCTAGAGCTCCCCACAAAGCATAAAGCCTTATTTGCTGTGTATGTTAGCTCAAATTTTGTTCTACCATATTAGAATCCTATCATATCGAACACATTATTATTCCTAATAAAGAGTTATGAGTTTACTAATTATTGTAAATAATACAAATACAGTTGAAATTAATTGAAGTAATAAAGTTCATCTCAGTTATTTTATACAATTATAATTATGATTATAATTGTAATTAGTAATTAAAAATTCTTATTTGGATAAGTAATAATTAAGGTATCCAACAGTTGTTCGTATAATCAATCGTAAGCATAAACTTTTTTTGACCCATTACGAGAACTACGTTTTGAAAAAATTATAGAAAGACTTTACCCGTATTCCAAAAAGGAGTTTTTAAGAAGGTGACGGCGAATTCACGCTCTTTTAGGCTTTGAAAAGCCCATTTTAAGTTACAGAAACTGAAATTGGGTACTTCCGTATTTTTTTTGTTTCTTGCGTTTTTACGTTCGATCCGAGATATGTAACTAAGGTACCGTTACGCATTACATCAAATCGATTTAATTATAAAGTTCATCTTCATCATCAAAATAAATTTAAATTTAATATCGCATTAAATATTGGTAAACTCCTACTTTGGTAAACTGAAGTTAAACATAAGTGCCAGTGGCGTGTAACTTGGGACATAGTTGACCAGAGATGTCTTGGCTGCACTTTTCCGTTCTATCATCCACACTATGCCTTTCAAGTTCGTTCTCCTAGACGACATGCGTTGGAAAACTTGTTTAAAAAAAGACTTACGGTCATGTGTTTTTCAAAATTAAAATTAAAATTAATTTAAATTAAATTAATTTTGAAATTTAAATTAAAACTGAAATTTAATTAACTTGAATTATTTTAAAACTATAATAACTAATATAAAAAAGGTAAGTTGAAATTTAAATTTCAAATTAGTTTAAGATTCTTTTAAAATTCAAAATTTTCAACAAAACAACACTATTAAAATTAAAAATACAATTTAATCAAATATCCTTTTAAGTTTTAGACTACTCCAATCTATCCAAATTCATGCTCAAATCGACATAGTTAAACTAAAAATAATTTGAAAACATATAAATCTTGCATAAAATTTAATTGAATAATTAAAATATATTAAAAATAAATATCAATTTTTAAATAATCTTTAGTTTTTAAATTATTTATTTAATAAAATATAATAATTTTTATTAACAAGTATTATATAATAAATTAAAATAATTTTAAATAATTAAATAAAATTTATCTTTAAATTTTATCTAATATATTGTTATCTTCAATAACAAAAATAAAACCACATTAATATTAATCACAAAAATTAAAAACGAAAAACTAAAACTGAAAACTACATAAAAATAGAAATATACTAAACAATCTCTAATATATTTTCTTTTACCTCATTCTCAACCCATTCATTTATAACGCAACAATCAATCGACCTCAGTGCTTCACATGTTACATTGAAATCGTTCTATATTTTGTTAGTGAGCACTTGCAATTCGGCACTATTATTACTACACAAATAACATATTCAATGATAATGATTTAGGCTATAATTATACCAACAGAATATTTTGTATTGACTAAATATAAAAAAATGTTAAAGAGTTTATAAATAGTAAGAAATAACTAGTTGTAGTCATTTTTGTAATTATTAACTCAAGCCTAATTCTTAATAATGGGCTCCACATTCTAACCATATTTCAAATTCTAATATGATATCAAACAGGTTTGATCCGGATTATTAATTTTCTAGTTGTCCGTCTGAATGTTCAATCCTAGTGTATCCATCCGATAACCATTGTGTCACTCTCAAGCGACAATTGAATATCGAGTCCTAATTGTACTTGAGTGGGAATGTTAGATTATCTAATATTGACTAAACATGAAAATATTAAAGGATTTATAAGTGATAAAGAACAACTATCCAAATGACTAAATCTAGTCATTTTGATCATGGTTGACCTAAGCTTAATTCTTCTTGATAATTTTACACTCTACCCATATTAAAAATTCTAATATATACTTCAAAATTAGCTTTTATATTCTATAAATTAGTTAGCTGTTCTTCTGATGCTTCCCCTAAATTGCAGTTTCCTGTACCTGTATAATATAGTTTCTAATTTCTTTAAAACAATCATAAAGTACAAGATTCAGGTTAACCTGAGCTCTCTGTCTGAAAAGTTGCTAGAAAATAGATATAGACAACGAAGAACATAAAGATAATCAAAGCTGTAATAGGTTGAGACAGTATTTGCAAGTCTGGTCTGATTTAGCTAGTTTCTTCGTCCACGAACACTCTGGCCTCTTCTTCCACGAGTTTTTCTATTTGCTTCTTGAAGCTGAGGGAAGATTCTGAAGAGATAGTAATCGACTTTCCTGTAATACCATAGCCTACATCTCTTGCAATATACAAGCGGACCAATGATCACTACCAACCCGAAAATGTATCCTATTCCGACACTCAGAATGGGAACATTTACAGAGTAAGTTTCAGAGCTCAAATGGGTGTCCTCATGTTCACCGTCTCTGCAAC
>JANSVB020000053.1:201043-212125 GCA_025504935.2 Erythroxylum haughtii
TCCGAAATCCTTGTAATTTTGTCTGATTCTCTAAGATTGTGTTTGGCCTATATATTCTAGTCTAGAGGGATTAACGCGGTAATATAGAAAATACTCTTACGATGAATACAATTTAATATGCCGAAGGGGATAAAACCCATACTCTAACATAAACATTTCAATAACATTTTATTTTGACTGTGTGCATCTTAGCTTCTAATCTACCTCTCTTTTCAATGTAGTTTATCTGATGGAGGCACTCCTCCAAAGTTTGTGCTGATAGATGATGGCTGGCAAGATACCGTTAACGAGTTCCAAAAGGATGGGGAGCCTTTTCTTGAAGGATCACAGTAAGTGGATAAGTTCCATTCTTGTACAAATTTTGTACCACAAGCTTACCCCTTGCTTCCTCCAATTTACAGGTTTGGCGGCAGACTAGCAACTATTAAAGAAAACTCTAAATTTCGGAAAACAGATGAGTCTCAGGTTGATTTACCCTCTAATCTAAAGGAGTTTGTTTCAGATATTAAGAAGAATTTTGGGCTTAAGTAAGTACATGGCCATTTGTCCTATAGACAACTAGCAGACTCTAATCTTTACACTTAATTACATTAAGAGGTTCAATAGTCAATGTCTGTTTATTGATAACTCTGTCTTGTATTGTTTTGTTTTGTCGAAATCCTCAGGTATGTCTATGTATGGCATGCTTTATTGGGATATTGGGGAGGTCTTGTTCCAGATGCAGATGGAACTAATAAGTACAATCCGACAATGACATACCCTGTGCAGTCCCCTGGGAACTTGGCAAACTCGAGGGATCTTTCTTTGGATTGCATGGAGAAATATGGCATTGGTGTGATGGATCCTGCTATGGCGTCCGAATTTTACAATGATCTACACGGTTACCTCGTTTCCCAGGACGTTGATGGGGTTAAGGTTGATGTTCAAAGCATACTCGAAGCAATTGCGGGTGGTTTAGGAGGCCGAGTCTCACTCACCAGACGTTTCCAACAAGCACTTGAAGATTCAATAGCCACCAACTTCAAAGACAATAGCATTATCTGCTGCATGGGTCACAGCATAGACTCCATTTACAAGTAGGTAAATTTCAGATGTGACTACTGAAAACAAACTCAATATGCATCAAACATCAATCTATGAATGAACAACTCTTCATCATTGCTAAGGGAAGGAAGACATCTAGTCTTAGGAATTCCAAACAACAATTTGGATATAACATAGAAGTGTTTTTACCATTGTGGTCCAGCTGTAGGAAACAGATTTCAAACAACCATCATCAGTTTAGTTCTGCTGTTTCTCATTGCAATTTATTTTATTTCACTGCAGTGCCAAAAGAAGTGCTGTAACACGAGTATCCGACGATTACTACCCGAACAATCCGACGACACAGACATTGCATGTAGCTGCTGTAGCTTTTAACAGCATTTTTCTGGGTGAAGTTTTTGTCCCTGATTGGGACATGTTCTATGTACGCCAGACTTCTTGCTGTTATTCTTTGACTATTTACTGAATCTCATAGTGTATAACATTTGTTCTTTATGTTGCAGAGCCTCCATGAGTCAGCTGAATTTCATGCCATTGCTCGAGCTGTGGGAGGGTGCGGAGTCTATGTCAGGTAATAGCACAAAGAACTTGCCTATTATAGAAGCATACAAAGGAGATTGAAAACGGGTTCACATTAGTTCTGCTTTCTCAATAGTGCTGTCCTAAAAAGTTCATACTCAAGGTCATTTTGCTCTAAAAAGATGGCTATGTTGTTGATCAGTGACAAACCAGGCCGGCATGATTTTGACATAATTAAGAAGCTTGTCCTTCCTGATGGCTCGGTGCTTAGAGCCAAATATCCTGGAAGGCCATCGCGAGATTGTTTGTTTACCGATCCGGTCATGGATGGGAAGAGGTATGCTTCAGGTTTCACTTGCCTGCAACTTGATTGCTTGCTCCTCTGGTAACATTCAGGGGATCTTTTTTCCTTTCTAGTCTCCTGAAGATATGGAATTTGAACAAGTGTGCTGGAGTTATTGGTGTGTTCAATTGCCAAGGAGCAGGAACCTGGCCGTGTATGAACACAGAACAAAAGCAGACTTCTGTTACTGCAGAAGTATCTGGAGAGTTATCTCCTGATGATATTGAGTACTTTGAAGAAGTCTCGGGGAAACTCTGGACTGGAGAATGTGCTATCTATTCTTTCATTACAGGTATCGTGACCTTCAAGTACTAATAACCCAATGCCGTCCATACCTTTCCACTTACCAGTTCCATATTTCCTGTAGTCCGTTATCATCCCAATAAGTTCTTATATTTCCAGGGTCGGTTTCTCGATTGCCGAAGGAGAGATCATTTACTGTTTCACTGAATATTCTGAAATGTGATGTCTTTACTGTATCACCTATCAAGGTTGGCAACAATCTTTCTTCAACTTTCAACTTACATACTGAAACTTAACAGGAGCCATTACTGCTGCTGATAGTCTAAAGCTCTTGAGTGCTCTTCACAGGTGTACAATCAACAGATTCAATTTGCACCTATTGGGTTGATAAACATGTACAATTCAGGAGGGGCTGTTGAGTCAGTTGATCACTCTGGTGATTCTTCTACCTATAAAATACACATCCAAGGGAGAGGTGCAGGTAAATTTGGAGCCTACTCAAGTGTAAAGCCAAAATCTTGTTTCCTGAATTCAAAAGAAGAGGAGTTTGTGTTCAGAGAAGAAGACAATCTCTTGACAATTACTGTTAGAAAACTTTGTATTATTTCAGTATAATATTTTCTGGACTGATGAAAAATTTGTTTGGATCTAATTTTGCAGAGATGGAAGATTGCAAGAAAGTAAAGAACAATACACAAGGTTTACTTGGTTCGATAGCACAAAGCTATCTACGTCCAAGGATCAATCACACACACTGGTTTTACTAGGATCAGAAAAAAGGGTATACAAGAGATTGAGTGTTTCCCTGAAACACTTGCAAGAGTTTCTCACAAACTCCCTAGTACACTTTTATAGGTACTCTAGCACTCTCTCTAATTTTTCTCTGAGCCTAAAGATTGTATGGATACCGATGACTTGTTATCTTGTAGCTGTATATTGTTCTCTCTTGATTTTGGAATGCTTCAGACTTGACTATATATATTGTTGTGGATGTCCTACGATTGATAACCATGAGGTTTTGACTTAGTCAAAATATCTATGCCTTATCAAATGACTTTATTAAAGACTCTCTTTAATGTCTTGTTCTTTCAAGGCTTTTGACTGGGTCCAAGCAAATTATTTATGCCTTGTCCACGTGACTCTTATGAAAGAGCCTTGCCTTTATTCCTTTAAAGTCTTCCAAATGAGGTGTTGCGTTTTGTGGTTGCCTCACGTGTGTCTGGAACAAAAAGTGTCATAGTTGAATTAATGAATTCAGACAAATCCTTTAGAACTTTTGAGAGTCATTTTCTTCTTTCTTCGTAGGCCTCAGACTTCTCCTCTTTTACTCCTTTCTGTGTTCTTTGATCTGTAGCATTTGAGTGTTGTTTTTTGAAGAATCTTTGTGTTTTCTTCACAATTACAATTCCATCCACTACTAGTGCTTGGGACATTGATTTTTGTTATTGAATCCATTTATCTTTTCATTAAGAGCCTCATTTGTAAATGGAATGCAAATGTAATATTCATGTAAGAGAGCTGTTACTTAGATCAATCCTCTGTAGAGAAACAATACTGAAATTCTATCAACTTTAAATTACGGTAAAAACAAAAACAAATGTACAAATGTGTTCCTTTCTTGTTCCATATATCCAACAATCTTTAAAAAAAACCTTATAATTGAGTGGCGAATCTTGAAAATAAAATAAAATAATTATAATTATTCTTTTTTATATGAAAAGGTGAAAATGTAAATTTTTATAGTTTTAGTTATTTTAAAAATATATGTATCATTTTATATTGTTAAAAATATTTTATAATATGAAATTTTCTAGAAAAACTTTGTCTTAAATATTTTTTAGTTAGTTTAACAAAAAAATTATACATAACTAATTTCAATATCAATTTCTTTTGTTAAAATTTAGGGATATTTTAATATTTTAATATTATAAATACTTTCAATAATTTAAAATAATAAATGACATGAAATTTTGTGTCTTCTATAAAAGAAAATTAAACTAAAAAATGACCTAAGATTTGGAAAGTAAGACAGACTATTGCATGTACTATGAATGAAGACGGTGGGAATGATAATAGGTCGGGTCAACTCGACCCTATGCAACTGGATCTAAGCTTGAATTCAATTTGGCCCAATTTAATCTATTTTTATTTTTTAAATTAAAAAATGATGGGTCAGGTCAATTCGACCTTATGCAACTGAGCTTGAGCCTGAATTCAATTTGGCCCAATCTAATCTATTTTTTTTAGATTAAAAATGGTGTTATTTTTTATAATATAATATTATTTTATTACAAATTTCGAGCCTCAGTTCAAGCTGAGCTTGAACAACTTGAACGTAATCTTAATTTTAATTTAAGGTTCAATTTTTAAACAAAATTGGACTTAAGACTAACCCAAGGCTCAGTCAATTAGAACCTAACTTATTACTCTGACACGACTCAACCCGACTCAAGTGTCATCAAAGTGACAGCTAAGATCCCTAAAAGCCAATGCAGAACACACAAGTCTGACCTATCTTAATCACTACTCTTTTACCATATATTATCCTTAATTAAACAACAAATTACAATTATTTATACAAATCAAACTAGTCTTAGCTGGATAACAACCCATTCGTATCTTAAGAAGCCTAATGCGATTATTTCATATTTTTTAATTAGTTTGTTATTAATTTAACAATAAGATAATATTGATAATAATTTTGTCATTAATTACAATAAACACAAAATTGTAAATTTTATTCCTTTGCGTTTAAGGACTATGGCTACTGTTTTAGTTTCACACGCTAATCAAAAGCTCTCTTTTCTCTCTTTCCTTCCAACTTCTTCTCGTTTTTTCCTTCAGCATGTAATATATCTCCATAAAAACATACGTATGTAAGCACTTGTGTAAGAAATGATTAGCTTGTTTTCTCACTTGGGTTGATTTTGTTTCAAGCGTTAAGTTAAAATACAGAGGAAAGTTTTGATTTTTGATTTTTGGTTTGTTTGGGTAAGAATTTTTGAAGAGATCAATCCGTGATCCATACTAAGAAGATGTCGTACGCGTATCTCTTCAAGTACATCATCATTGGCGATACTGGTAATCCTCTGTATCTGGATTTGGTGATTTAATGATTCGATTTTGTTCAATTGTGTAACTTTTTATTTATTTTGAGATTGTTCTTTTTTCATTTTGGTGAAATTTGTGTTGCAGGAGTTGGGAAATCGTGTCTGTTACTACAATTCACGGACAAGAGGTTCCAGCCGGTGCATGATTTGACAATCGGCGTGGAATTCGGAGCCCGCATGATCAACATCGACAATAAACCTATTAAGCTCCAAATTTGGGACACGGTTTGTTCCTTTTTACGTCGATTATGGGTCAAACTTAATTTCTTTTATGGTATATCATCAGCAGTCTTTCGTAGTTATTTTGGGAGGAAATTTTATTATGTTTGTCAAATGAGATTTATTTTTAAATAGATTCCTATTCATTTGTATGGAAAACTTTTTTTATTCTTCATAATTAATAGCTTTTTGTCATAATTGGATGATGTTATGGTGTTGCTTCCACATATGCCGAAGCTATTGTCAATATAGACTTGGATGATGTAAATTTTTTTATTATTAACATATGACGAAGATATTGTCAATATAGACTTGGATGATGTAAATTTTTTATTATTAATAGGCTGGTCAAGAATCCTTCAGATCTATTACAAGGTCTTACTATAGAGGTGCTGCTGGTGCATTACTGGTCTATGATATTACAAGGTACTTTTGGTTTGGAAGTCATTTTTCTTTTCTATAAGTTTATGAGGTGCTCATTTAATAAATTCATCCTCTTTTTGTCTGTGCATGTTATTCCATATTAAATTCATGCAAATATCACTCGTTCTTTTGGGAAAATATGGTTACAGCTTGATGGTTATAAAAAATGTAGAAGCTTTCTGCAATCTTTTTCTAATGTTTTCTTAAACTAGTGAAGTGCCTGCTCAGTTATCTGGAAGAAAAATGTTTAGCATATTTTGGTGTTTACTCTTTCGCCTGGATATTGGTATGTGAGGCAAATATTACCCTTGCATGTATTGTATTGGTCAGGAACGTTAGATTAAGCCTTTTCCAGTTTAAAGTGACAAACTGCCCCTAGTAGTTAACGAAATGCTTATGAACCTGTGGCAGCATAATTAGTATTGACACCAGTTGGATCCCATGACAGGAGAGAAACCTTTAATCACTTGGCTAGCTGGCTGGAGGATGCAAGGCAGCATGCTAATGCAAATATGGTCATTATGCTCATTGGTAATAAGTGTGATCTTTCTCATAGAAGAGCTGTGAGTACTGAGGAAGGGGAACAATTTGCAAAGGAGCACGGTTTGATCTTCATGGAGGCTTCTGCAAAAACAGCTCAGAATGTCGAGGAGGTAAAGAAGCATGATGCCAATAATGTTGGAGCATGTTTTATTTGTGAAATTTCTTTCTGACATTCATCTTTTGGATTTTCATATTTGCCAGTTTCCTTTTGCAGGCATTCATAAAAACTGCTGCAACAATATATAAGAAAATCCAGGATGGAGTTTTTGATGTATCAAATGAGGTGAGTTTTCCGTGTTTATTGTATATTTTCTCAAACTTCATCCTTACTAACTCAATCTTGGATGATTGCTGTAATCAATTACTTAAAAAGGGTACAGGTATTCTCACTTTAGTTTGTGCATTTATATATATGGACTTTGAAGATTAAGCACCATGGGAGATTGCTTTCTTACCTTGTAATTTTCTTAATACGAACCTGTTTGTTAGAATCATTCAGTTCATTATTAGTCAGTTTAAGATGCATTTGGCATTTAGTTAGAGTAGTTAATATCGAGGTAATTGAGTTAGAGTTACGGTTATTTGGCTGATTTTTGCTTTTTAATGCAGTCTTATGGAATTAAAATTGGATATGGTGGAATTCCTGGTCCATCGGGAGGCAGAGATGGCACTTCTTCCCAAGCTGGCGGCTGCTGCAGTTGAAATCTGATTCTCATTTCTTGACCCAGAAGCTTATTTCCCTTTAAATCTTTCATTTTTCTTTAATACACGGTTCTTTGTGAATTCCTACATGTGAACTGAAGGTATACAGACAATTGTTCTTGATTTCATGTTTAATAGCTGTAAATTCGTCAGTCGCTTTTTTCCCTTTTTAACTTCCTGGCCCCTCTTTTTCGTTTGTTGTGCTGCTTAACAGAATTCTTCTGAACTGTTGTTGAAGGAAACTATGATTTCCAGTACAGTGGCTATTCTTCGTATGTATTACTTGATGATACGATGCTTTTTCAAGATTGCTTGAAGAAGTCATTGTTTGATGATGAATCCAAACGAACTTTTCATTTTTCATTCCTACCAAACTAGAGTCCAGGCAATTGATTGGTTTAAGCAAGCAAGCAACTAATAGCACAGTAAAGATCTTTTGATTGTAATTTCAGGGCATGTAACCACTGCCACTGTTCTTCACCGTTATCTCCATGAAAGTTCCAACCTTATCATGTGGCTGGAGCTGCACCCAAATCTTCTGATACCGCAGTACTCTGCGAGTTGGGTTTGAGTGGCATAAGCACATGATGAGCTGAGCAAGTGTAAAGGAATATTGCTGATCCAGCAACTTCGACATTGAGCATGGTAAATTCGTAAAGGGACAGATTATAATAAATCTAGTACCAAAATCTAACAAAAATTGAAAGAACTGAAAATAGTAATTAGTTGTAATATAAAATGACATAATGCGAGTTACATAGACTACAGAACTCGAAAGACAAGTGTAATTGGAATCCCTGAAAATGCCTTAAAAGTTCTCTCATCTTTCTTTGAAATCTTTTGTTCTATTACTGATTGAACCGCAAAGGATCAAACTTTAACCATTCCATTAATTCCCTTCCCTGAATAGGTATAGGTTACTAATTTGAGTTGGTAACATTTGAAATTATATTCATATCAGTTGCTGTTATTGGCGTTGGAATTGTTATGTTTATCAATGGCTTCAACTGGTAATCCAAAAGCAGAACCAGTCAGGCGGTGGTGGGTTTGACGTGAATAAGCTGTCTAAGTCATCTTCAGGGCCTATGAACATGATGATGATGGTGCAACAACATCAACAAAGTCCAATTCTTTCATCTCCATCAACTCTTCCCAATGTCAATAATAAATAATAATAATTCAGATGGCAATCTCCCTTCCCTCTCCTTTTCCCCTTTTGCTCCTCCTAATATCACTCATACCTTCCAACTATTCATTGTATGGATAACGGATAGAACCAATCTGTAGAAGATACAAAGGGTGAAAGCACCATAGCCCCACTATCACAAGTATCATTACCAAAAGGTGAATTCAAAGTTTCCAATGAAGGAAAAGTATAGAACAAAGCAGGAGCAAAGTAACCTTTCCTTTTTTCTCTCCTTTGAATTTTGTACATTTTCTCTTGGAGGAGTTTTGTTATGTTTAATGGGTAATTTTTGTTCTTTCTCCAACAAATGTTTGATAAGCATCCACACCGGTTTTATACCTCAGTGATATTGATTCACTGTTTCCTATGTACAAAACTTGGAGCAGCAAATAATTGAAAATTATGCTCTTTTAGTTCTCTGGTTATAAAATGTAAGTTCCTATGATTCAATCGCAAAGGGAAGTTGTAGAATAATTAAATTCTCAAATCAACCTAATAAAGACTAAAGATGGTTTATATATAAGAATGCGAGTATAACTAAGTGTGGTAAATCTTGGGGGTTGCATTTTAACTGAAGAAATATGAAAGAAGCAGTCACATAGCATAAGCTCATCAATTCCTCACTACTGGGTAATATTTGGCAAAAACGAACTCCAGAATAAAATTCATAATTTTAGCCTCTATAAACCAAAGCATCAGAGAAGGAAGACTAGCAACTGATGTTCCACTCCTGTTCTGGTCTTTAATGACAGATCCTCCTTACAGTACAAGTGTTTACATTAGCAGCTGCCACAAAAGTTAGAATCATTAAAATACAATTACCGGCCTCGTCCACGTCCCCTTCCACGACCTCGGCCCCGACCCCGACCCACAGGTCTCCCTGAATTTCACCACAACATAGAACAGGGTAAGCATCCACAACAGAGAGAGAAAGGTGAGCATGAAATATAAAATCAAAGTTGGATAAATGAGAATAGGCATACCGGCAGTTGGCTTCTTAGGTTTAAGCTTAGGTGTTTCTTCAACCAGCAATGTCTCTAGATTCAAGCTGTCAGGAAGGATATAGTACCGGATATTGTTACCCCTCACACTGAGATGATCCAATGTCACCGGATTTTTGCCTTTCAGTGTTAGTTTCACCATCTTCAGATGAGTATTCATACTGATATCTACACCTAATATCATCAGCAGCAGAAGATCATGAAGTTAAATTCATTGGTTTCTTGCCCGCTGATGTTCCGGTGAGTGAAATAGTATCTTCAATTCTCATTAATCAAATAAAATTAAGAAGTATTATCAAATTCCACAACATTTGTTTCAAGAACAATGTATATATCTCCTTGCAGCAGGAAAAAACCACCATGTTATAACAGACAAAGTCAAAACCTGGGGTGAAGCAATTGGTGATGGCTAAACTACTGAAGGGGTCTAGCTGACTGGTACATTACTTAATGCTAAACTAAGAAGCACAGATACGGACACGGACACGCGACACGACACGGACACGAATACGGGGACACACCAACTTCTAAAATTTGGTGGACACGGACACGGCATATATATATATTATAAATTTTAAAATTAAGAAAAAAAATTCAGAATTTATAATATGATATATATTGATTGATGTGTTTAAGACTTTCAACATCTTGATAGTTTATACATATTTGGTACTTTATAAGCCCTTCTAAAAAAACATGAAACATATATTCTATGGAGCATATATTCCATTAAGCAATGTCCAAGTTGTTTTTAGACGTATCCGAGTTGTGTCCACCGCGTGTCGGTGGGTGTCCAACACGCAGACACGGCTCCATTTAGCCGTGTCCGTGCTACATAGATGCTAAAACATTGCAGAGGGCTTTTTCAAGACACCATTTTCACTTGCATTATAAGGTGTTGAGCAACAAAATATTTCACTCATCTATTCATCTTAAACCCTTTTCACGAATTTCAAATTTAAGAGGATTGAACCTTTCAAAGATCAAACCTTACAAAGCAATTCCCATCACTGAATAAGGTGGTAACTACAGCAGAAAAGGAAAAGACTGGATATTTATTCCAAGTAGTAAAGGGTTTAAGCAGAAGACGAAACCTGTGATGGTGCCGTGGACAACGGTGCCGTTCTTTAGCTCAATAGAAACGGTCTCGTTGTTCAACTTCATCAAAAACCTGGCAATCCAAAACCGCCGAAATCAATGAGATCTTAAGGAACATGAGCAGAAAAATAATGAAAAGAAATAAAAAGTGGGAAGAGTTCGACAATCGAGGAGCCAGAAGTGAATATCTGACCTGACGAGCTTCATTGTGAACTACTAAAGAGGCCAAAAATCGACGGCGAAAAGAGAAACGCCGGAAGAAAGTGAGAATGAGAGCACTACCCGCGAGTTTTGAGTTTTATTTCGAATGACGTCGCCAAAGCGCCTGTGTTACTTTGCTGATAGAGCCTCGTAATTTTGCGTAATTGTTTTTCTGCCCCATGATAACATTAACGACAGCTAATTTTATTCAGCTAGCTTTCTTGTTAGTTTTGTGTCCATGTAAGCAGAAACAATTACCGAATTTGATGTACATAAAATAGCTTATTGCTTATTCTTATTTTTTACTCCCCAAATTTCAATAGTATCAAAGTTGAAAGTGTTGGTAGTATGCCCTAAGTCAATGGACATATGTGATTTTTGTATATGTGATTTTTGTATTAACATTATGACTTATTAATAATATATTATGAGGTATTCTTTTATATATGC
>JANSVB020000053.1:213522-226265 GCA_025504935.2 Erythroxylum haughtii
GGCTTATCGGGAAACAACCCTCGACGTGCCTTCTTTGTTTTGCAGGAACTTTAACACTGAAACTCCCACGAGAAGACAATAATCCCATTGATCCAAACGGCAACGTTCAGTTCCGCCAGAATCCGGCAGAACCAGTATTTATATAAAATTTTTATTTACACAATGATAATAACCCAAACAGTGAAAACATAAATGATAAAACAGTAAAGCTAAGTATGGAAAAGTGCTGTATTTGGAACTTAGCCAACTTGCCAAGGAAAAGTGAAATGGATGCTCGTGATTCACTTTGTAGATTGTACCGTGTCTGCTTCAAATTGCAAAAGCTGACGTTAGGAATTGGTAATAAGTTTGTTGGACTTCTCCTTACCTCCTAAAAAATAATGTAATTAAATCCAAATAATTTAAGTTTAATAGAGAGTAGATTGAGATTAGAAATATATCTAACCTATCAATATTAATTAAATTGAATTCATTAAGAATTATTAATTTACTAAATGATTTATTTAAAACATATAATTTATATTATTATGAATATGTTATGAAATAAAAGGTCAAGCATGTTTAACTCACTAACCTCAATTACATCATTCATTAAAAAAAGCAAAGAAGCATAAGCAGTAAGAGTTCATTATATTATTGTCCTGCTTAGTTATTCAATAGGTTTGACATAATGAAACTTGTAATACATTGTCATGACATCTTTTATTTCATTTATGTATAAGTTACGATTTATTAACATTGAATAAACTTAAATGCAAAATAATTTATAAATTATTTATAACAAAATTGTAAATGAATCAATTAAAAGACTTGGAATTAATATATGAATAAAGTCTTTAATTGAGTTATTCAATAAGCTATATATATTGGATTGTTGTTATTAAACATACCAAAGTTGAGAAGTTATTTTATTTTATGGTTAATTACAAAAATTTAAAACTTTACTCAATTTTATAATTATTGCCCGAACTTAAAAATTAATAATTTAATATTTAAAGTTTCTTTTTTTTAATCATAGCCTGACGTTAGTATTTCCGTTAACGTTATTAACTTGGCTTACTACGTAAGATATAAACTCTAAATACTTATACGCTTCATACTTAAATTAAAATAACTAATTAAGTTTTATTAAGTAATTTAATTAAACTATGTCGTTTTTCAATCAAGAAAGCTCTGGCGCAAGAACGAAATTTGATTTAGGATTTTTTAATATAAAAATGGTATAGTTTAATTAAACAACTTAATGAAACTGAATTAGTTAATTTAATTAAGTCTGATGTGTATAAGTGTTTAAGATTTCTATCTTATGTGACAAGCCACGTCAGTAATATTAACAGAGATATTAACGTCATATTAGAATTAAAAAAGTTGAAAATTTGAATATTTAAAATTGAGTAAATTTTCATATTGTTTTTATATCTAATCATTTACTTTAGGAAGTATAATTAAAAAAATGTGTTAATTACAAAGACTGGGACCATTGGGTTAGTTGTTAACCGTTGAATCGGGTTAAAAGTTCAACACTTGTTTTGGTTAACCCACGAAGTGTTTTAAATTATTACCACGATTAAATTAACCCTCACGAGTTCTAAGAGGCGGATTAACATTACCACCAAAAGCCCCTAACCTTCGGCGAATGCGCCTTTTTATCTCAATAACCTAGAAAGTACAGCGCGTGAGAATTTAATAATTAAAACGCGTCAATCACGCGAATGTCTGTTGTTAGATTTTAAAATTACAGTTCTACCCCAACAAATCCACTGCCACTCGCCAGCTGCTCAAAACCCAACTCTGCTACGCAAGCGCGTGAACCGCTGTGCGTCTTAGGTGACTCTCATCAAGCTTCCTCCCACTTATAATGAATTTAAGAAAAGATAATAATTTTAAATTTTCTATTAATTTTTATTAAAATTTTAAAATATCTATATGTTAAAATATTGTTTATTTATGTGATTAATAAATAGCAATTATGTGATATTTATTTAGTTGATACTTCATATTTAATAAAAATATTTTTGACTTTATTTATACAATGTTTTAAAATTAATTTAATAAATATAATATTTAAAAAAATTGACACTAAATTAATTTTTTTAAAAATAAACACTTTAAAATGTATTATTTTTATTAAAAAGTATAATTTTAATTTTAATATTATAGTAAACTTAAATATTTAAAAGAGTTTATTTGTTTTTAAGTATTTTTAAAATATTCGTTTTAAATTCAAAATTAACTCATCTAAACTTTTTAATTGACTTCCATTAATTTTAGAATTTACCACACGTAAGTTTTAATTATTTTTATAAGCACCTTTTTATCTTTTCCGCATTCTATAGCACCTTTAACGAGAGAAGACGAAGGATTTTAATAAAATTATATAAAATATATTTTTATTAAATATATAAAGCAAATCTCTATTAATATTAACATATAATCATTTCAAAATCTTAATATTTGTCTATAAAATTTTTATTGAAATCTAATTATTATAAAATTTTACTGAGATATTTTAATTTAAAAATATTTTTATTAAAAAGAAAATTACTGATTTCTAATAAATAATTTTTTTTTTGTAAATTTACTTTTCTAAAAAATAATAAATTAAATAACTTTAATAATAGTTGAATTGAATTAATTAATTAATAGCATATATAATTCGATCTCAATCAGAAAAATATAAAAGAAACAGACACTGATCTGGCAGCCATTCATCATCAAGATCGAGGCTCTTGGCTCACTCTCTCTTTCTTCCTCTCTCTCTCTCTTTTTCTACTGCTACTTCTATGCCGCCACAATCATCTCCGATTAGCCATTGATTTTGTTTCTGTTTTCTTGCGGTTGATTTAGCTATACCCATTTGAAAATTTCTCTTCTTTTCAACAAAAGCTGTGTTTTTTTTTTTCCCTGTTTTTACTGTTATGTATGTGAATGCGGTTGTCTTCACAACGCGATTCACTCTTGTTTAGTTAATCGTAGTTGTCTCTAGAGCATTTTTGAAGTTTCCCATTTTTGTCCTTAAATCTGTCTGGAAATCAGAAGATTTACAAGGGGTTGGTGGTCGGCGGAGGTGGTGTGACGCTATGGCTCTAACGGCGGCGGTGACTTCGCCGGAGAAAAGAAAAACGAAGATGCTGCTCAGATATTTTGTTCTGGGCTTGCTTTTCTTGACAGTGATTGCTCCAATTGTTCTTTACACTGATAGATTTGCCACTTTCAAGGATTCTTCTTGTGAGCTAATTGTTACTTTTTCTTGCAATTTTCTTCTCTTGCATTATTGTTGTTTTTTGCAATTTTTGACTAAATTTGCCATCTTTTTGCGCCTTTTGCTCTTTTCTGCAGCTAGAAGCGAATTTCTTGAAGATGTCACTGCTCTTGTAAGCTACCATTCTTTTTATAAACAAGATTTTCCATTTTGTTATTCATTCGTTTTCTTGCTTATTTTTAATTGGAAGTTAAGAGTTCTATAATATGTAAATCTTTTGTTTTAATTCCTTTCCAGACACTACCAGGTGACACTAGGCATCTGAATGTGTTACCCCAGGTAATTTTTTTTCCTTTGACTTTCCTATTTTTGTGGAAAGAAAGAAATTTTCCCTTTTCCGCACTCTTGGAAACGCAGATCTCACACTACCTTTTCAACTTCTTACTTGGGGTTATAGGAATCATCCACCGTTCTTAAGGAACCAATTGGGATTGTATACACCGACAATTCTACCACATCGTCTTCAGCTACCGTCACCTCGTCCAACGTTGAAAATAATGGTGATTGTTGTCCTTATTACTTGTACTTAATTATTTTTGATTTCCTGTTTTTAAAGTTCTTATCATTTTGGATGAATGCGGGTAATTTTGAAGATTTAGTTACATGGGTTTTGTTTGTTTTATTTTATATTTAGATTTACTGCTGGGAAATGAAAAAGACCATAAATCTGCTCGAGTATTGTCAACAACCAATGAGCAGGATCAATCGCAAGCCGATAATGTCATCAAACAGGTCACTTATAATGCTGACCAGAAGGGAAGCCGTAGAGATGGTGCCAAGCAAGAGGATCAAAATGAGTTACAAAATTCCTCTGGAAATGAGGTCCTTCGTTTTATCTACTTATCTCCAATTCTGCTTTTTGTTTGTTATTCTATATGTGCTTCTTCATTAAAAAATAACAACGTGCCGTATTTGCAAAAGGTTGTTCACAGCTTTTCCCTTTAAAAAAAAGTTTTCAAACGTATGTGCAAGTGCTTTTGTGCTGCCCCAGTATCTGGCTGAGTATGCCTTCGTGATTTTGATGTTTTATTGCAGCATTTAGTCTCACATTAGTCCTGATAGAGAGAATATTATATTGTTGAATGCTATTGTCTGCTTAAGACGTCATTTGCCTGCTACAGAAGTTATAATCATAGTTATGGTGTTCTATCCATGCTTGGATGACGGTATTTTATTAGAATGCATAGCATCAGAAGTATAGTTTATCCACTTTACCTGGCTTTAGCACCAGAACATTTGAATTGCAAATGCTAAAACGCATCTGGATGCTAGTTTGATGTTACATATCGACTATTAAGTATAACTGATTGGAAATTTACAGGGAAGATATTGCTTGTTGAATTTCTGTGGTGGAATTTCTTTAAGCAAATAGAATCTTAAAATTAACCAGTTAATTGAATTTCTTTCTTTTCTTTACTTTTTCTTTCCTTTTTCTTCATTTTTAGGTTGAACAACAATCAGCCTCGACCTTGAAAAAAATCGATGAGAACGATAGCACGCTGCTGAAAAATGACAAAAGAACAAATCAAATATCTCCACCAGATGCACGCGTACGGCAACTGAAAGATCAACTTATCAGGGCAAAGGTGTACCTTTCCCTTCCTATAGCGAAGAGCAATCCGCACTTTGCAAGGGAACTTCGCCTGCGTCAAAAGGAAGTCCAACGTGTTCTTGGGGATGCAACTAAAGATTCTGACCTGCCAAAGAAGTAATCTTCTGTTTTGACTGCAAATGCATTGCTGACTAGTTAGATTTAACTTCTATTTTGTTCTTCTTCATGCTTGTCTAACTTTTGGATAACATTCTTGTTATGTATTCAATTATGTGATACCTTAGTGGCTCATGATCTAATTTTACCTTCTATTTTTGATTGTTTTGATATCTGACTATGATATCTCCTCACTCATTGATGCAGTGCCTTTGAGAAACTGAAGGCGATGGACCAAATATTGGCTAAAGGAAGGCAGCTGGTGGATGATTGTGCTGCTGCAGTTAAGAAGCTTAGGGCTATGCTCCACTCAACTGAAGAACAGCTTCGAGTGCATAGGAAACAGAACTTATTCTTGACACAATTAACTGCAAAAACTCTCCCTAAGGGTCTACATTGCTTTCCTCTGCGCCTGACAACCGAATACTATGCATTGAATTCTTCTGAACAAGATTTTCCACACAAAGAGAAACTTGAAGACCCTCGGCTGTATCATTATGCATTATTTTCTGATAATGTTTTGGCTGCCACTGTTGTTGTCAACTCCACTGCTACCCATGCGAAGGTAGGCATAACTATTAGAAACTCCATTTTTGTGTTATTTCTTTGCCAAGGAAATGGAAGGGAGCAAACAATCATCAATGTTATGGAGGAAAGGGTAGTAATTTTTGTGCACAGATCAGTATTTTTGCTTATTTTTCTAATTTCCTTAATGTCTTTGAAACTAGGGATGCTTTTAGTTTTCACTCTCAAAATTCCTTTGCATTGGTTTGAAATATTTACAGGATGCATCAAAGCATGTTTTCCACATTGTTACGGATAGACTCAATTATGCTGCAATGAGGATGTGGTTCCTAAGAAACCCACCAGGCAAAGCGACAATTGAGGTTCAGAGCATTGATGAATTGACATGGTTAAATGCAAGTTATAGTCCTGTTCTCAAGCAGCTGGGTTCTCCGTCGATGATAGATTTCTACTTTAGGGCACATCGTGGCAATTCAGACCCAAATTTGAAGTATCGGAATCCAAAGTACTTATCCATCCTCAACCATCTCCGCTTCTACCTGCCAGAGATCTTCCCAAAACTCAATAAAGTGCTGTTCTTAGATGATGATGTTGTGGTGCGGAAAGACCTAACAGGGCTTTGGTCCCTTGATCTAAAGGGTAATGTTAATGGTGCAGTAGAAACTTGTGGGGAAAGCTTCCATCGCTTTGATCGATATCTCAACTTCTCAAATCCTCTTATCTCAAAGAACTTTAATCCCCGTGCTTGTGGTTGGGCATATGGAATGAATATCTTTGATTTGGAAGAATGGAAGAAGCAAAACATCACTGAAATATATCACAACTGGCAGAAGCTGGTAAGTAACATGCTTGAAAGTTGTTATACTAAGTTGACTGGATGTTCATTGCATATGATAGGGAAACTGCCTTCGGGTACAACTAAGCTGGTAGTTCTGTTTTATAGTGGAGCATTGATATGAATTTATGTGCTATCTTATTGTTTGGGTCCAATGCACATCCAAGTTTAATGCTAAGATGCATGTGTGCATACATGCGCTTGCAAATTGGTCCTTGTAGTCGATATATTCAATTATTTTTATCATTTATTTAGTTTGATTTGAACTTTGTCTCTTCACAGAATCATGACAGAACACTTTGGAAGTTGGGAACCCTGCCACCAGGCCTCATTACATTTTGGAAGCGAATTTATCCTCTTGATCGATCTTGGCATGTCCTCGGCCTTGGCTATAATCCCAGTGTCAGTCACAGAGATATTGAGCGAGCTGCTGTTATACACTACAATGGCAACTTGAAACCTTGGCTTGAGATTGGCATACCCAAGTACCGGAACTACTGGACGAAGCATGTAGACTATGATCACATGTATATGAGGGAATGCAACATCAATCCATGAGATGGCCTTCATGCTAGATCTAATCAAATGGTGCTTGGCTTGGCATGGCATCACATGCCTTGAAGATATAATGCTGCAGGTCTGCAATAGGTTGTTTTGCTATGTAACTGCTGTATGTTTGTATTCTTTCTGTATACAAAAAGTTGTCCTTTTGCATTGTAGGTTGATAGCCACGATTTGGATGTAGTGAGTTTTGGTAACCTCTTGCTTATAAAATCCGCAAAGCAGCAATTTTTAGTGTAAATGGTTGCAATTTCTTTGGACTCAGCTGGCTGTATTATGGAGCTTTTTCAGGTCATACATGGGTACAGTACGTTTGTTTCATGGTCTGCATTACCCCCATCAGCTTTTGCTATAAGTTAATTCGTAAAGAGTGATGTGTCTCTTTCACATTTGTTGATTTCATGTATTACATCCGAAATGGCATAAAGGACAGGAGAGAAAATCTCCGAACTTTAAATAGTAAGAAACCTTGTGATCTTACAATATTTTTAACCTTGGATTCGGATATGAACACGGTCGTGGCTGTTGTCTTGTGAAGATTGGCAAACAATAATTGCAGAGAGATGTGAAGAGATGCTCATCTGCCATGAGTCACATTTTTTATAATATAATAAACACGAGGTGACAGGTTGTAGTTACTTTTGGGATGCAGCTGTCCTCTACCTGGTACGTTTAACATGATGATGACTGATGAGCTCACACAGACTCACTCTATAACGTGATAAAGAGTACTATTACAGTTTGAGGTGGGGTCCTTAATTCATTCATTTTGGACTTGATGTCCTAACAAAGTCATTGATTTTCTGATCGACCGACACGGTCACTACGGGATCTTTCATGGTTAGGAAAAATGAAACCAGCGAGTGTTTAAGCTTTTTGACTGATTGGTTCTTGGGTCTCAGAAATCATTAGTATCAAGGATGGATGTGATATTTCTAGACGTAAAGTAGCATTGGAAACCTTGTGGTTCCGTGAGCTAAGATGTGAAATGCATAAAGAAGATAGATGAGATTTATGAATCCATGAACTTTGTTTTAGGGTCGAACTTGGGCTTAAAAGATAAATGTTTTGGGCTTAAAACATAATTTTGGATTTAGCCGGGGTTGTCAATGAGCTCACTTATGTTGGTCTTATTAATTTTTCTAAAATAACTTTTTTAAAATTAAAAATTTTAACTGTCTTTTTTTTTAATTAAATCTGGGTATTAGTTACCTGAATTTAAGCTTATTCGAGGCTTAACTTTTTTTTAAGTAAAACGATGTTTTGCTTAGAAAAGTTAAATTTCGGACTGATCTAAGCCTAATTTAATCTATGAATTGGCTCATTGAAAACATTTAAATTTAAGCCCATGAATCAATCCATTAAACCAGTT
The DNA here is from genome assembly GCA_025504935.2 of Erythroxylum haughtii. Lineage (NCBI taxonomy): Eukaryota > Viridiplantae > Streptophyta > Magnoliopsida > Malpighiales > Erythroxylaceae > Erythroxylum > Erythroxylum haughtii. The sequence continues at coordinate 221,786 of JANSVB020000053.1, forward strand.
AATAGTTATGTTAGTATTTAATATCAAATATTAAGAATAATAATGAGAAATTTTTACTTACATTTAATTATTACATAATTTCTTTTAAATAATTATTCAAAATATTTTGTATTTTATAATAATTATTTTAATTTTGTCATTTCTTATTTTTGTCTATTTTTAGTAATCAAACAAGTAAAAGTTCAAGAATAAAAGCTATATTTCTATTCCCACCTCTTTATTATTAATTTTCTAATAATGACTTAGTATTTTATACAAACCAAGAAAAGAGTTCCTGTATTTAGAACGAAAGCTGCTGAAGTTGATGATTTAATGGTCTAGACAGCTGAGGTGGGAGCGATGAGGCTCTGATCATGTTCAGTTGACAGGGACTTCACTTCACATATTCAAATTGGAATCTTTAGAAGCCTTGCAAACTCAATGTTAAAGCTAAAAATCATCAAATAGGTACTGCAAGCTGCAAGACATGCACGTGTATTTGTTGGGAGAAAGGAAAACACATGATGGAAATCGCTGATAACCTCCAGAAAAACCATGAAAGCAAAATCTAGCTACATGGAGCCATATCCATTGTAACTTTAATGTTCCATTCTACATTCTTATGATTATCGATGGTATATGGTTTACTTTATACCAATCCTCTCCAGTTTCCTGTTGAATCCTAGCTTCAAATTCATCAGACATTCCCTCCAGGACCAGTTCTTTAAGACTAGCCACATACTGCAGTCCTTCAGGAAGCATCTTCAGCCTCTCACAACCACGGATGAGCAAACGTCTAAGGCTTGGAAAAGCTCCAATCTCAACTCTCCATTCCTCCAGAGTATCCAGTTCACAGATTTCTAAGAATTGGAGCTTAAGAAATCCACCTGTTGAGCAGACCATTTCCCTTCCACAAAAGGAATTTGACAACAGTCTAAGCATCTTGAGATCAGGTAATCTCTCCAATGTTGCAAATGGATCCTGCACAAGTTGTGACGTCTTCAGGGAAAGTTTGGTTAGATTAGGCTGGATTTCTTGAAGTTCCGGAAGTTTATTCATTGCACCTGAAAGATACAACTTACAAATATTTGGATGACAGAACAGAACCTTCACTGTTGGCTCCAAGATTGGATCATTTCCACTCAACTTTAGATTTTCTAAACTGCTTAACTTGACAAGAGAACTACACAGTCCGTCTGCTTGTGAAACAAAATATCCTTGAATACCAAGCTTCCTAAGATTAGTCAACTTGCCAAGGAAATTACTAACCCAGTTGTTGCCGTAAAGTGATACGGTAGACAAGGTTTTAAGATTCATTGGGGAAATGTGAACTGGCAGACGCCCTGTTATTGCAGCCTTCTGCAAGTAAAGATGCCTTATATTTTTCATCTTCCAAATATCCTTTGGAAGTCTGCTGATCTTTGTTGATCTTATATCAAGAGTTTGCAGGTTATGCAAATTATTTATGGAGAATGAGAACCTCTGCAATCCAGTGCCCCTCAATCCCAAGTGTCGAAGATGAATGAGATTACCAGTTGCATTAGGTAATATAGGTATAATCACACCCTCCAGATCAAGCACTCGGAGCAATTTGTGGTATTCGGTAAAGAATGTTTGTCGTTCTCTCCTAAGGTATTCAAACCTTCCAAACTGCACAACAGAACGTAGTTGAGGATTGAAGTGCTTTGAAAGCATATATTGATCCAGACTTGACTGGACAGAGATTCGACGAGCTTTAGTCATCGAATTACATACATAACCTTCATCAACAATTTCCAGAAACCTGCATTCTTTAGCCTCAGACAATGCAAGGTCTCTTAGAAGGTCATGGATGCGGCAACTCCTAATTTTCCCATCATATCTCTTCTCAGAGACCTGAATCATGCTCCTGTCAACCAACTCTTCCAAGAAATCTTCTGCAACATCCTCCAGAGATTCTTCTCCCCTTTGTTGAACAAAACCCTCAGCTAACCAGAGTAGAATCAATTTCTTAACAGGGACTTCAGAGTCTTCAGGAAAAAGACCAAAGTAAAGGAAGCATGGTTTCAAATAATATGGCAAGTCATTGTAGCTCAAAGCCAATATCTCTAACAGTTGCTTAGGATCATGAGCCAATTGCCAACTTACACTTTGCAGCACCCTAGACCAGACAATGGAGTTCTTCTCTTTTCTGGATAAAAGCCCTCCTAGAACGACAATTGCCAAAGGCAAGCCCCCACATTTGGAAACTATTTGTTCCCCTATTCTTTTCAATTCTAGAGGGCAAACAAGCGGTTCATCTTCCATTGGAAAGGCCTTCTTCACAAATAGCTCCCAACTCTCAGCATGAGTCAGAAAATGTAGCTCATGAAGATAGCTCTTTGGATCGGCATGCATGGCCACATCTTTAATGCGAGTGGTGAACAACACCCTACTGCCATTTATTGCATCCGGAAAGATGGCTTTCAAGTCATCCCAGACTTCAATTTCCCATATGTCATCAAGAACAATCAAATACTTATTCCTGCTCAATACTCTTAAAAGTTTCTCCTCAAGATCATCTCTGTTCATTGCAGCTAATATGCTTTTGTCCATTCTTAGAACCCTCTTTCCTACCTCATTTAGAAGCTCTCTTGCTCGATAATCTTGAGATACATAGACCCATACACAAAAATCAAAATGCCTCTTAACATCGCTGCTATTAAAAACTTTCTTAGCTAGGGTAGTCTTCCCTAATCCGCCCATGCCAACTATAGAGATCACACTCCTTCTAAGCGTCGTTTGATCAAGCAATTGGCCTACCAACATGTTGATGTCTCTGTCAAGGCCAATAACATCATGATCATCGGTACTAATACTAGGAGAAGATCGTCTGCGCTCCCTCAGTTTCTCACAAACATAAACAGGTCTATCCCTACCTACGTTTTCAATCCCATAAGTAATTCTACTTTCAGATATCTCAGATATCTTACACCTAATCTTTTTAATATTCTTAACAAGTTCTTTCCTAACTTTCAAATCACTAAAGCAGTATGCATACCTCCACAAGCATCCCACAAACCCAGATTGTGTTCTTTGAGAAGTGAGGCTGAGAATGTAAGTGTCAATAACATCCTCAACATCGTAGCCCACATCCCTTATGTCCCTAACCCAGTTCCTGACTCTTTCATCGCTCTTCTGCTTCACATCTGCATCTTCTAAGAAACACTGAATTCTTGTCAGCTCCCTCTGAACTGACTCAACTTGATCTTGGACGTCATACTGCAGAGAAGCCACTTCTTCAATTAGTAAATCAGCAAGCTTTTCTACAACAGATGAAACCACAGCGTCCGCCATGTGTATGTGCAGTATATACAGCTCATATAAACCCCGAAGATCTAATCCTTTCGATGTCTGGATTGAAGGGCATAATCAAAACAACGCAGCTGCACCAGAACTTGCCTGAAATTTAGAAAAGACAAAGCTTGCAACCTTTGTTGAAAGGGTCCTCCTGCAACGAAGATATAGATTTCTTCTCACATAATCAAAGCAAAAGAAACTCCGACAAACATGTACCTCTCATTCGTCAAATACTTGGGAGTCAATTAAACATTTGACAATCAATTACATAAAAATCATCATTCTTTTATTTAAAAAAATCATTATTTTTATTTAAAAAATATCACCAAATAATAGTTATATAATTGAGTATTTTTATTTATCTTGCTATATAAGTTGGGTAAAAGAAAGATGAGAGTGTTATGACATGTTTCGTAAAATTGAATGCCTCTATTCAAATCTTGTTAGTAAAGGTTTACATTTTAGAGGATATACTTGACATGTTCACAAAGGACAAGTTTGAGAATCGCTTAGATTTGACTTATGTATGAAGTTGTTAAACATTGCTACAATTTAACCTGTATAAGTATATTAATCAAGGTGAAGAATGTGTATATAAATCACGTAGACAAATGTGTAATCTTGGAAGTGTATTAGTTAAATAGGGTATATTCTATAAAGTGAAGATTGTTGTTTATGATTATATGTGTGTTTTCTTAGGAATCTTTGGATAAAAAATGATTTAAGCTTACCATATAGTAGAATATTTATAGGTTGAGACAGAATTGGGATATTGACTATTAAAAACGAGTTCTTTCAATTCAAAATCAGACTTAATTGGTATACAAACTTACTTTAATTAAAAATTCTTGCTACGTGGGGATGCTTAAACTTTTCATATTTAAGCCTCAATGGGATGATAATGTGTTTTAACCTCCTCCTACATTGAACCACTGAGTTCATTGTACAGAGGCCCTGCTTGGCAATCAGTTGATAGCTGATAGCTGATTATATCAGCTGATTTGACCAGCGGATTGCATTAGCTGTTTGTTAAAGATGTTTGGTAAAATTAGCTGTTTAGTATTAACTGTTTAAGTATAAAATGACTTATAAGGACATAAGTTTTAAAAAAAATATAAGAATATGAATGTTATATATTTTAGCATTTCAATGAAAATTCTTATAAGAATTTAGATTTTAGATA
>JANSVB020000053.1:247933-259333 GCA_025504935.2 Erythroxylum haughtii
AATGAAATGTATAAATTGTCTATGCTTAAGTGAAATTGTGAAATGTGATCAAATATGCAACAATGTGAATATATGTTCTGTGAATTGATGTGTTGCATGAATTGAGTGAACCATCGATGATGGTTACCTCACTGAGTTCACAAAACTCAATCAAAATTTGCAATTATTTTTCAGGACCCAGAAGAATACTCCGTTAGGCAACGGGCATATAGCAACCGCATGTGAGTAAGAAAAGAGGTCGGGATCAGTTCGCGTCTGCATTAGTGTCTGGGAAAAAAATTGTATTTTTCTGAATTTTTGTATTAATGATTAGATCTATTCGTAAAGTCAACAGACTGAAATAAATTGTATTTATAAAAAGGCTCCTCGTGGCCATTGAATTTACCGATGATTGTTTATGTAAATTGTTTTCCGCATAATATATAATGTATGTGTATGTTTCAAAAAAAATTTATACTGAGTTTTGACTGAGTGATGTAGCACGCCACCCTCGCAGGACACGGACTCGGATATCACCATCGATGTCTGGTTCGGGTCATACGGGAGTGGGGTGTTACAAACAAGCTGCTAAAATACTCTCCCCCCAAAACTTTGATGGTAAGTTGGCATGAAATTTTAAGGCTCTAGTAGTTTCAAGTAAGTGTCGATGTTTACGCTCTACAACCCCAGTTTGTTGGGGAGTATCTATACAGGAACTTTGGTGAATAATACCAAGGGCAGTAAAAAGAGAATTACATTCAGAGTTGAATAATTCACTACCATTGTCACTCCTAACAGTCTTCATGGTGGCAGTAAACTGAGTTTAAACTAAGGTAAAGAAGGATTTCAATGTAGTGGAAGTTTCATGTTTGTTTTTTAGTAAATAGATCCACGTTATTCTTGTAAAGTCATCTATAATGGTAAGGAAAAATCTATGACCACTATGAGTTGACACTCGATAAGGTCCCTATAAATTAAGATGAATCAAAACAAAAGCAGAAGAAGCTCTGGTGTGACTCTCAGGAAAAGGTAATCGGGTTTACTTAGCCAGTGGGCAAATAGAGCATGAAGACAGATCATGCTTTGCATTGAAAATATACTTCGATTCATTGATTTTTTTCAGTTTCAATATAGAAGTGTGGCCAAGTCTGGCATGCCATACATGAGCATCACTATGTAAAGTCATAAAAGAAGAAACAAATTCTATGGGCAAAGGTTCAGAAGGCTTAAAAGATGGTAAACTTGTGTCTGAAGGTAACTTGGATGGTGTGAGGAAGTACAACCCGCCATGTTCTTTACCAATCCTCATCATCCTTCCACTAAAGGTCCTAAAAAAGACAAAATGTAGGGTAAAAGGACACTGAACAATTTAAATCCTTGGCGAACTTTGAAATAGAAATTAAGCGATAGTGAAAATCTGGTATGTATAAGACGTTTGTGAGGGTTTGATTTGGTGCCAATCTATGAGTTCCTATATGAGTGACATAGGTGGACTTTCCATTAGGCAACTGAATACAAGAATTGTTAGAAGCAGTAGCAATAGGAGAATCCAAACAATCGAAATCAAATGTCATATGATTGGTGGCTCCTGTGTCAAGGATCCACCCTAATTTAGTGGAATTAGAAGTAGAAACAATACCTTTCATGTTTACCGAACCAGAAGTGGATGGTTCTCTATGTAACAGTTGAAGAAGTTGTTGATATTGTTCAGTCGTAAGAACAAAGGCAGAAGGAGGCTTGACAGTAGCTATCTCTGTATCTAGCAACTTATCAGAGGAAACAAACATTGTTAGTAGTAAGTTTCTTTTTTGTGAATTTAAAATCTGGTGGAAATCCAATCATCTGATAACAATTAGCCCGTTTATGTCCCTTAACATGGCAATGATCATAGTAACCATTGAAGCGTGGTTTCGGATTACTCTGAGAGGAGGAATAAAGTGCAGTAGGATCAGCAGCAAACAACATTGTTGAAGAAAGAGTACGCTGAGACTCTTCTTGAACCAACATCGAGAATGCTTGATTGACAGAGGGAAGAGGTGACATGAGTAATATCTGACTTCAAATGTTTGAGTAGGAACCGTTGAGACCCATTAATAGCTGAAATAGACGTTGTTAAAGAAGATGGTTGGAGGTCTTTCGAGAAGTATCACAGTCACAAGTAGAGATGGGAACCAACGCATCATACTCATCCCATAGAAGATGGAGCTTCATGAAATAGATAGAGATGGAATTGATACCTTGAAGATGTGAAGAAATTGTTTGATGAAAATAATAGATACAAGATTCGTCGACTTTGTCAAATCACTCCCTAAGATCTTGCCAAACAAGTGAAGCACTGGAAACAAAAACGATGACAGTAGAGAGATCTATGCAGACGATGTTTAAAATCCATGAGAGAACGATCGCATTACAACGATCCTAGTGAGAGTGAAATTCAAAAGGAAGCTCGGATTTCTTACAAGACCCATCGACAAATCCCAGTTTGTTTTTGGCCAGAAGGGCGATGTGCATGGAGCGGCTCCAAATGCTGTAGTTTTCAATACCTAGAAGCTGATGAGAAACGAGTAGGGTGCCTGGTGTATCCGAGGGATGTAAATACAGGGGATGATTAAAATCCAACGCACTAGGTGTTTGAGACAAAGCCATAATAAAAGAGGAAAGAAAAAACACAGAAGAAAACATGAACTGACGATGACCAAAAGAAGAAGGAAGTCGTCATCCACGCTCTGATATCATGTTAAAATCAGTACACCAGAAGAAATAAGAGAGAAAAATGATGGTTTTTCATTGATTTGTATTTGCAGAAATCTACCCAACCAAGATATAAGGTAAGGTCTAACAAACTTTAGCTAAACGACAAAAATAATCATTGTCAAAATAATAGAAAAAACAATTTATTTATATATTCTCAACATTGTGGGGGTATGCTGAGAGTGGTAACAAGCTTCCCCTGCAACTTCTCTCTCCTCTTTGAGTTTTCTCACTCTTCCCTTCCCTTCCTTCTGATACATTCTTTTCTGGTTCAGGCCATTAAAGCTCAATAGTGGAGCTTGAGCGGAATTCCATCTATTTTGTCATACATTCCCATTATAACTTATGTATATTATTGTTATATTGGAGACTTTGGATTTAACTTTTCTTGTTGCACAATATCGAGAGAAGGATTGAATTTCTGTAACCACGTATTTCATTAGCAGTGTTGTTACATTGGTGCTTTCATGGACCATGGTTGAGAACACACGCTTGAAGGAGATGAATATGGAGATCAAGAAATTATATGAGCTTATTGAACACAAAAATGCGGAACAACACATGTTCACAATGCAAATGGTTGAGGAAACGAAACTTCAAATTGAGGCATTCCGTTTGGCTCTAGAATCCTTCATGCAAAATCAACAACGTTCTCCTACCCATAGCCCAGACTCAACCTCGGATCCACAACAGAACACTCGTCACCCTTCTCATCTCAAGAAATGGAATTTTGATTTTTCTCGTTTTGATGGTAGTAATGCTCTTGAGTGGATTTTTAGTGCTGACCAATTTTTTGATTACTATAGTGCTCCTGATTTGGAACGAATTGCGGTAGCTGCTATGCATATGGACAAGGGAGCGGTTACTTGGTTCCAGATGATTCAAAGGAATCAGCCATTTTGATCATGGCATGACTCGAAAAGATCAGTTGAAATTGAATTTGACCCTTCCTTATTTGCATGAAATAGGTAGAGATAGGTAGGATAGTATCTTTAGCTATTATCCAATGTTCGGGAATAATTAAACTTGAGATTAGCTATTTTGTGTTTTTTTTAACCAAATAAAGGAACAACTAATTATCATGAATACATCGGTAATAAAATAACTATTCCACTCAATCAAACAGGTCACAAGTATATGGAGCAATGTTTTTAAAATTCAGGCCAAAATTTAAAAGATTTAATTGAATTAAAATATCATAAAATTGGTTAAATATTGAATAAAATTAACAAATTTGAAAATTGATTGAAGAAGATTATTCTTACGTATAAAAAATTAAAATTTAATTTAAAAAGAAATTTTCAAATAAAAATTAATCGTTTATTTTAGCATTTACAATCTGATTAGTTTACAAATAATTGCCGATTAATTAATAAACTAATTGATTTTTAACAAAAAATATTATTAAACTAAATCAACTCAAAAAGTTAAAAATTGAACCAAAAAATTAGTAGTTTAATATTTTTACTATTAAATCAATGAACTAGTTTAGTTTTTAAAACATTGATATGCAAGTATGTGGCCACAATCATGATAATTAATAATGGATTCAAGATATCTTAGATTGCTTTCATGTGGTCAGCTTAATTGTTATTTATATAATTATATCATTATTTTCTCGTTAAACATTACGCAAGACTCAATTATTGTAATTTTATAAAGGAGAAAGTTACGTGATTCTTATTTGTTAGTCATTAATAATTTTCACTTGTTCAAATAATTTATAAAATAAAAATATCTTTAGTAATAATAACTATTAAATAATAATCATGTGGCTAGTCATAAAAGACTACCGTACTTTTCTTTAAAAAAAAGACTACCGTACGTGAGATTATAAGAAAAGAAGTGACACTATTAGTATCTTAATCTTCAAAACTGAAAATATAAAAGTTATTTAAAATTGAACATCAATGATTTAACCGATTTCATACAATTTATATCTTATTAAAGGAATAACAAAAAAAACATTTGAAAGCTACTACATTAAAGTAAATAGTAAATGAGACAGTCAAACAAAAACAGAAGAGGAATGAAAGTGGCTACTCTAATATATGGCATTGATCGTAATTATAAATATAGGGTTACTCTTCTTATTATTAATTAGTTTTGGGATGAAACTTAATTGGGCTTATATTTGCTCAATTTATTTGGTCTTAATCTTACATAATTTAATATAATATTAAGGCAGATTGTTGTTGGGTTAATTATCATTACTTCGTTGATAGACTATGTCAAGTTTTAGGCTTTAAATAAGCCTATATGTGAGGGGTGCATGTTGAAATGTAAACGAGAGTTTATCTCACATGAAAATAATATATGACCTTGAGCATGCATATAAGTCCAATGAATTATTACTTCTATTATTAATTGGTTTTGGGATAAAAATTAAATATAATATTTTTTTCATATAAATTAATTTACGAAAACTGACGAATTAATTAATCACAAATTAATAAATTTATGTGATGTTGAATTCCGTTATTTTTATATAAAATTCTCATTTAAATCAGTAATATATTACTATAATCAATTCAACCGAAAAAAACTAACTAAAAAATGATTTATTCTTCCACCTATGAGCTATTTTATTTTCAATTTTTATTTCTTATTTTAATTTAATGCCTTACTCCAATTTTGAAATTATTTAGAAAGAGTTAATGTAACGCATAAAATCTTGATTTCATGAATATTACTTTTTGGATTGTTAATACTATATCCCAAGGTGAATAGTATCACCCAAGACTCAAACTATATTTATTTTATTTGACATCAGATAATATTGCTTAAGGACAATCCGATGATCAAATTAAAATTTCAAATAAGTTCGTTTTGAGAATTTGATCAGTGATCAAAGTTTGATCTTATAAAAGGTCAACATTAAACTCAAAATAATAATAATAATAAATAATATTAATTAAGGTCTTTATGTGAAGTTGATATTTTCTTTACGTGTATAAAAAGTGAATGGTATTAATGAAGCTCTTTACGTGAAGTTTGTATTTTTCTTAAAAAAAGAATGAATTAAAAGATAAATTTCATTTAATCTTAAAAAGTAATTGAAAAAAACATTTAATTATACTGATGCTGTTAGTATACCGATAACAGAAAAATAATGATTCTGTTAGTATTGAGCATCACCAACAAGGACAACCTCAGCGCAATGAGATTTATAGGGATGGGCTTCCCAAACTATTTCAACGTGTTCCCATCCACAAGCAAAGCTCCCGTCTGCTCTGTAGGTAAGCGTGTTCAAATCTTTATCTCGGCCACCAATAAGTTTCTCATATTATTCGTATCGTATGTCCCTTTTTATTTTTTGAAAAATTAAAAACTGATTGTATTAAATAACAGTGAAGTCCAAAGAATAAAAATACTCTCCCACTGAGACAAATACTAAGGTTCTGAGCCAGAGGGAAGCGTGGAAGGGCAACGTAGCAGCAGTAAGTGAGTGTGATTCTCCGGCATTAACTGATCGGCAAACAATAATTGCAGAAAGACTTGAAGAGATGCTTCTCCGTCATGAGTGACATGTTTTTATTATATAATACACAGAAGTGACAGGTTGTCGTTCCTTTTGAGATTGTTGTTACTAAATATATTTAATAACCACAACTTGGTAATATATCCCCCTCAAAAAAAAAAAAAACCAAGTTGTGGTTATTAAATATATTGCCGAGTCTAATAAAACAAATGTGTTAATTACAAAGATTAGGTTAGTTGTTAATTGTCAAGTGGGGTTAAAAGTTGAGTATTTTTAATTAACTCAATAATTTAGGAAGGAACGCTTGAAAATTTAATAATTAAAATACATCAATCACACAATAACTTTTTGAGCCAGCGTAATTTTAAATTTTAGCGCTCTTGATTTGGTCGATAAAAATGATACTATTTTATTAATTTAATAAAATGATATTATTTTGTTGAATGTAAAAAATAAGATAAAAATTTTAAAATTTAGATATAATATTATTTTCTTAAATTAAAAATTGAATGTATTAAATAATAGTGAAGTCCAAAGAATAAAAATACTCTCCCACTGAGATAAGTACTAAGCCTCTGAAGTCTGAACCAGAAGGAAGCGTGGAACGGCAACGTAGCAGCAGTAAGTGATTGTGATTCACTACCATTTAACGGATTGGCAAACAATAATTGCAGAAAGATGTGAAGAGTTGCTTCTCTGTCATGAGTCACATTTTTTATAATATAATGCACACAAGTGACAGGTTGTCGTTACTTTTCTGATGCATTTAACATTATGATGATGACGAGCTCACACAACTCCAGACGTGATAAGAAATTACTGTTATTATAGTTTGAGGTGGGGTCCTTAATGCGTTCATTTTGGTCTTGATGCCTTAACAAAGCTATTGATTTCTTGATCGACCGACTTATTTACAATGATAATAACCCAAGCAGACAAAACACAAAACATTATGGAAAAGTGATGCATTTAAAAAATAGGCAACTTGTCAAACACGCAGATATTTGTTTTTTTTTAATTAGATTAGGCATTCCAGTTTGATCAATTAATCATAAGCTTCTAAAACTCTGCCTCAAGAGTTTTAGAGGAGATAAATATGAAATCTCAAGATCTTTCAGATCCTTATGTACACTTTTGCGGAGTTGTTACATACTTGATTGGTCAACTGTTGATTAATCACTGACCTTGTTTAGTATCAAGTTTCCAATAGCCCTCGGATTTTGTAATAGCTTCAACTCTCACACTGTAATTAAAAGTGAAGCGTCCATAATTGATCTATTTAAGGAGCTTTACTTAAGAGGCTAGAGAATCATCAATAATGAAAAATTCTCATTTTTCATACTTTTGCGTGACTCACATTCAAGGCCTTCTTATAAAAGAGAGCTCTAAGTGAGGAGTTTACACCATTTACTTGATTTTAGAATTATAGGCCTTATTTGAATAGTAACTAATCAGCTAAAAATTAGTTGGTTGATAAAAAATTAGATAGTTGACTTCTTCTATCAGTTATTAAATGTGTTTGGTTGTTGGCTAGTTGAGTTGGTTGTTGAGTTGGTTGACTCAACCCAATCAACTAAAACTAACAAACTGTTTGTTACCTGCGTTTGAGGTATTCAGCTGATTATCCCAAACTTATATGCCAAATTTGCTTAGTGCTTTCTTCATCTTTGAGTAATTCTAAAAGTGGGTTTCACCTTTTTCTGTGTTTCTGCCTCTTGTAACATAGCCCGCCACTCTGCATTTCTACTTTCAACCAATATGCAAAAAGGGCAGAATTTTTATCAACCAAACAAACAAATCAATCATTTTTTCAGTCCATTTCTTCATTTTCCTGACATGGACGAATAACAAAGCCAAATGGGTCTTCAAACTTATCTAGCTAATCCTAAAATCTTCTTCCCTTACTAAATTTCCAGCTTCTAGCCGTCACTCAAAACGTAAACAACTCCATGAAAAAGGAAGCTATCTTAAAACATAAACCAACAAGAACTCAAAATAAAAAGAGTACAAATGAACAAACCTCACAACTCGTGAGCAACAGCAACAAGAAGAATTCAAAAGTAGATCACCGAGACAAAGAAGAAGGGAGGGTTTTCGGAGAGGTTCTTAGAAGAGAACACGAGACTACGAGAGAGTCCTAGCTTCTGTTCTCTAGCAGTTGTAAGCGTGTTGGGTCATTTTATGGGCCAAACTTATTGGGCTACGAAATTTTTAATTATTTATTTTTCTATTTTTTAATTTGAGGAAATAAAATGAAGGATTATGTGGTATGATTTTAATTTCAATTTTATTCAAATTATTAATTTTTCTATGACATTGTCTTTCTAAAATGCAAAACAATCAATTATTCAATAATTATTGTTAAAATAATTTAAGAAACTTTTAATTAAATATCCTTTTATTTTAAACACTATAATTACTTTCATTTTTATTTTTTAAAATTTTCTTCGATTATTTCATTATATATCATTTTTTAGAATAAATTATGAAGTTAATTACACTAAATTTTTTTGTTTAATTTTTATATTTAAAAAATTATCATTTAATATTATAGCAATACCAATGTCATGGTATCCCTTAATATGATCAATGATTTTCATTGTACTAAACTTTATTCTAAAAACCAAATAACATATCAAGCTTCTTATTGAAACAACCTTTTCTTACCTTCTACAACACTGAATTCATCTCCGAAATATTATATCTAAGCTTCAAAAGTATTTATTTATCATTAATAAATGTTGGAGTAATGGGTATGATCATATTCATATGATATAATTTACTTTAAATTTATTTTAAAAATTAAAATTATTAAAGACAATACATATTTACTTCTTTCATTATTTATTGGATACATATAATAATCAATTATGTATTAATAAATACATTTTAATTTTAATTATAAAGTATTAAAGCCTAATTTGTAACCATTTTGTTTTATCCATAATTCTCTCTTTTCTCTCTTTTTTATTCTCTCTAACTTGCAACTATTTTGTTTTATCCCTATCTCTCTAATTTGCAACCATTTTGTTTTATCCTTTAACTCTCTCACTTTTATTTTCATATTTTATCCTTAACTCTCTCTTTTCTCTCTTGTTTATTTTTATATTTATTTTTTCTAATATTATTTAATTATGTAATAGTTATTTTGTTACCAAAAGGAGAATATTTTTCTTAAATTGTTATATATAAACAAATAGTAATTTAATAAAAAATATTTTATAATATAATATTTTAGATTAAAATATATTACAATTTTATATACTTTTTGAATAATACTTACTAGTTAATTCATACTCTTATAATTTTTTTAAGTCATATCCTCATAAATAATTTTACATATAAACAGTTAATACTAAACAGTTAATTTTATCAAACATTAAGTGACAAATAGTTAATGTAATCAGCTATCAGCTAATTACATTAAGAGAAAGGAGAGAAAATAGCCTTAAGTGTAAATGGTAAGAAACCTTGTGATCTTACAATGTTTTTAACCTTGAATTTGAATTTCAACTTGAATTTGCCCTCTTCTTCCAGAGGACAAATGGCTGTAATAGGAGTTGGTGGCTTTTGTCTTGCGAAGATTGGCAAACAATAATTTTAGAGGGACGTGAAGTGTGAGGAATCCACATTATTAAGCAATTTTAAAATAATTTATAAATGTATGGTAATTTTTCTTTACAAAATATCTTTTAAGATGGAGATAAATATAGGCTCCAATTTATAATGATATTAAATTTATATGCTAACTGTCTATTATGCTAAGCTAAATTTCGAGTTCTAGTGATTCCAATTTGTAATAACTGTGTATTATGCTAAACTAAATATCGGATTACCACTCCTTCCATTTTCAAGTTTAGTAACTAAACAAAAGTTCCAACCTTTTACTAACATGACCATTCACCAACTTCTTCTAAAGTAAAGTTGTGAAGAAAAATACTTGAAATAGGAAGCCCGGTTATATCTCTTGCTAACACTCAGCAATAGATCTAAAATTAGAACTATAAGTTGCTGGTAACGCTGTAACGTTCTAAATTACATTACTAAGACTTTTAGCGGCACACAGAGATTGAAAATGCATATTTAAGCCATTATCATAAAATCTTGGCTCAATTTTAACATCTTATCATTATGTTAAGCTCTTGCTTCCATTCCAATTAATTGAGTTGAGGCAAAGGAATAAAAGGAAACAGAGTACATTAGGAGCTTACCACCAGTCAGTCAGATCTCTAATTTAAGTTGCAATTCTACAATGAAGGATTACCAAATTCATTGATAACACGATACCTTACTATGGTCCGGTCAACTGCATATTTCATGAAGTATTGGAACATTAAGAGTAAAAAATTGCCCAAGTTAACCTAATTATGTTGGACGTAGGAAAGGATACTCCGGATGAGATTGTTGTATATATCTAAGTATCTTTACAATGCTAGATGAATCAATCAAAAGAGACTACGCCAGTTCATATAAAACCATCAATTTGAACAAAGCAAAACTTGCAGTGTCGACCAAACAGAATTTGACCAGATTGTTTGCAAGGTAAATTAGATTGCAACAACAGAAATCAATGTTTGTAAGGTAAATATACAGATATAGAGCTGCTCTTATATATAACATCGTTCTTCTTTCAAGATCAAAGATGT
Organism: Erythroxylum haughtii; assembly: GCA_025504935.2. NCBI lineage: Eukaryota > Viridiplantae > Streptophyta > Magnoliopsida > Malpighiales > Erythroxylaceae > Erythroxylum > Erythroxylum haughtii. The sequence continues at coordinate 258,791 of JANSVB020000053.1, forward strand.
GAAATTTTTAATTTAGTATCAGAGTCTCTTTAGTTCAATGTTGGACTTCCTCACAAATGTTTATTAACATTTGTATAAACATCCGTGAGGGTTCATTTCTAGTAAATTTCTAGTACCAGATATTCATTGTTGGACTTGAGGAGTATGTGTTAAGAGTTATACCATTCCTACATCCACCATTCATATCCTTCTTGCTGACAAATGATTGTTTTGCTGGAGTCATCCATTTGCTCTCCACCAAACTTATTTTTACTTCCTCACTCTCCTGGGTCCGAGCTCTTTTAATAAAACATAACGATTGCAACACTACGTATGAAACACTCACAGTTCTGTAGTTTGCAGCTTCAACAACAGCAAACTCAACGTTTCTGTAGGCTCCAATCTCTACTTGGAGAGATTCTTGACTTTTTCAAACTTTAAATCTACTGCAGATATATTGTAGCAAATATAGTATTATCCAACAGTTGGAAATCTCGTTACTAGATGAGAATGTTCAGAATCTGTACTTGTGTTTCTTGCCTTAACCTATGTCCTGCTGGGTTC
>JANSVB020000053.1:348166-361771 GCA_025504935.2 Erythroxylum haughtii
CGACACATAAGTAACACATTAGGTGTTTCAAGTGTATAATCCTCTTGTAAAAAATCACATTCATAATTGGATGTAATCATTTCCATGTAATACTCAATAGCTTCCTTTTGAAAACTTCTAATGGATAAAAAGGTGATGGAACTGTTGAGTGTAACACTTTGTACAAAAAAGTTATTAACTTCTTATTTGATTAAAGGAATCTAATTTTCCTATGTTTTATTGTAAGTGTCTGTTTGAACGAGCTTGTAGGAGGTTAATAAATACTTTTTTTCACCACAAAAATCTTTTAAAAGAAAAATGAGTGTTTGACTATAAAATAAAAAATATATTTTTAATAAATATAACTTTTTAGTAGTCAAAATATAGTTTTTTAAGAAACTCAAATTTTGAGCTTTTAAAAAGAGTCCCGAATGACTTTTTGGAATAGATTTTTCAGATCAATTAATGAGTTTATTTTTTAATCTTTTTTATTCTTATGTTTTACATATAATTCTCACAATACTTACAAATTCATCTTCGCTATTACAATAAAATGCATAATTTATTTTGTATTTAATTATTTAATTAACTTGAATATTTATTTTAAGATTTATATAATATTATTTAGTTTTTTTATATATTTTAATATTTATTTTTGATATTAACTTTACTTATATTATAATCCATATAAAAGATTTGATTAGATATATTTTTATTTATATTTTATATGATTTAAAGTTATATAATAATTAATATATTGTATTTTTTATTATTTAATATATTTTAAATAATATTTATATGCATAAATAATTTTTATTATAAAATAAAATATAATTAAAATTTAAAATTTTTTTTATTTTTATATTACTAAACGGTTTATTATATGAATCTTTTTTTAAAAAACTTCTTTTTAAATAACAATTAAACAGTAAATTGATATCTTAAAAAAGTTCTTTTTTTTTTAAGCTCTGCTAATAAAAATTTTATTAAGATAAGCCGAACAAACAGAGGAGTCTGAGTTGAGGTTAGCACTTCTGTTTCGCTGACAATGTTTCAATAATTGAAATTCTTGGATGATGTTTAATAGGTTGCAATGTGTAAGAATGTAATTAGTGGTTATTGGATAAGGTATATAATATAATATAATAGCGATTAAATGGTAACTATAATTTAGAGACGTTATGTTTTTCTTCCCATAATAATAGAATTCCTTTAAATAATCAAAACAAAAGACTCAGACAGTAAAATTAATGTAAATTAGGGGTTTGTTTGTTTTATTTTTTTATTTTTTAGTTTTTAATTTTTGTTTGTTTATTTAAGTTTTTAGTTTTCAGTAAAATTGATAAAAACAACAAAAAAATATTTTTTGTGTTTTGTTTTTATTCTTTATAATCTGATTTATTATTAACTAAATAGATATTGTTTAATTGTTTAATTTATTAATTATTAATAAGAATTATGAATATTTTAATTTAATATTTAATATTAAAATTAATCATTAATAAAATATAAATTATTTAATTTAATTTAATAATTATCAATGATATAATTAAATTTAAAATACCTTCAAAATAAATAAATTTTAAATAAAATTTTGATTTAATAATTAAAATATATTAATATTAATATTAAATATTAAATAAAATTTAATTTTTAAATCATTTATTTTAATAAAATAAAATAATTTTGATTGAAATTTATTAATATAGTGTATAACAACTAAAATAAATTTAATTAATTAACAATAATTTATCTTTAAATTTGATATAATATCTAACCATCATTGGTAATAAAAATATAACTACATTAATATCAGACAGGTATTTGTCTTTACTTGAAAGAAAAATAGAAACGAAAAATATAAAACACAAACTAAAACTAAAAACTATAATAGAAAAATTAAAGTAGAACTAAACGATCCCTAATTTAATGTATCTGAATTAACAGTTAAACTCGGCTTTTCTATTGCAAAATTCTATTAAAATTAGCATTCATTATGATTTGGAGTTTTGAGGTTGGCCAGAAGTTTGGAGAATTAGGCTAAGATTTTTTATGCCAAAATGGTATTAACATTAATGTTAATTATGTTTATGGGTTTGAGTACGGGCTTGGATATGATTTCAGTTTTCTTTTGTTAGGTCATGATTTTATGCTCCCCCCTTCCAACTTTTGTAGAGGAATATGGCAAAATAGAGTGAAAGCTATACTCTTAATCATCAAAAACAAGATCTAATGCATGAGTTGAATAAGAATACATGGTGTAATGTAAGTTTGTCTGATCAACAAAAGGAAATGAAATCAATATTAATTAAGCATAACCTTATTGATTAGAATGATGGACTTAAAAAGGGAATGGAATTAAGAAAGAAAATGTGTTTCTTTGGGCTTATTTAGACTTGATGAGTGCAAGAGCATCTGAATTAGCTGGAAGGGCTGGAATGGCTCCTTTTTGAGTTGTGCAAATTGCTCCACAAGCATTTGCAAATGCAAGAGCCTCTTTCAACTTCCCCTCATTCTGCATTTGGTGTAAATTCATCATCAAGAACAACTTGATTAATCAATGCCATGTTCCATATTTAATTAAGGAAATTTATACTAAGAGGAAGGAAACATGGAAAGGAAAAAGGATTACATCAAGGGTTGAAGTATCTTTAGCAATAGAAAACAGAAGTGCACCAACAAAAGCATCCCCAGCTCCTGTTGTGTCTACTGTTTTCACTGAATACCCTCCCACCCTTCCTTTGAAACTCTGCACCACTCAATTCAGTGTTGTATAATGTAAGAAATAATGAATTACAACGATATTACTTTATCAAAATTTGTCAAGATGATGTTGAATTCAGTCTGAAAAAATGAAAAATTCGATCAGGATCGAGCCCAGCCGGTTGCCACCGGTTACTTTCACAGCACTTTGGCAAGCATGAATTATATGATTTAAGGAGAAGAAGGATGAAATACACAGGATAACATGACTTGCCTTGGTGAAATATCTACAGCCCTTCTCTCCATCAGTGACTACTAGTAACTTGAGGCGATCATGCCACAAAGACATTACCACTTCCTCATTACTAGCATCTTTTTGTGTCAAGAACTGTACCTCGTCATCACTCACCTGCAATTGCAAGTAAATTGTGGATCCTGAATTGGTACTGCAAACATAATTGCCTGAAACTGTAGATAATACGAAAGCAATTGCGATAATGGTCTAAACTGCAGCCACATGAGAACATGATGATTGAGATTATAAAAGAACAGTATAATCAGAGACCAATCAAGTGGTTGGATTAGAGCACCTTGATGAGATCGGCTTCGTTCCAGATGCTTTTGATCCCATCCCTGGCAGCCTCAGGAGAAGGCCACAGAGGCAATCGAACATTTGGATCATAGGAAATCAGTACCCCTGCAGACTTTGCAGCTCTCATGGCTGCAAGGTGAGCTGATCTGCAAGGCTCTGATATCAAACTTATGGATCCGTAGTGGAAGATTCTTGCCTGCTTTATAAGATCCATGTTCATCTCACTCTCCTTTAGCAGCATATCTGCACTAGGGTTTCTGTAGAACATGAACTCCCTCTCTCCATTGCTCTTCAACGTCACAAACGCTAGTGCAGTTCTAGCGTGTTGATCAAAGCACACTCCTTCAGTGTTCACGCTGTTCTTCTTCAAAATATTGACCAACATGTGCCCGAACTCATCATCTCCAAACTGCATATCATCAGAAATTTGATTAGGAATATACAATGGCAGAGATCTTCTGTAATATTCTTATTAGTATCAAAAGTGTCCTGGGATGGTGTCTCCTGGGAATTCATGATCTCACTCTGACCTTGCCAATGAAGGCAGATTTGCCACCAAGCTTGGTGATGGCACAAGCAACATTGGCAGGTGCACCACCAGGAGCTTTGAGAAAGCCAGTGGACTCAGCCAAGGAGACACCAGCAACGTCAGGAACAAAATCAATCAGCATCTCTCCAAAACACACTATCAATGGACTGCCTGAGTTCGCCATTATCTTCTCCAGTTGAGTTGAGTATCCCTCACGAAATGTCTCTAACTATATTAGCATATATATCTAGTACACATGGAGCTATTATCGTTTTTTCTTTTTTTCTTTTAGCTATGATGTTTATAATCCAGAATCAATGGTGGTTAATCATCATGAAAAAAGGGTATGAACGGTATGATGTTTAAATAAAGAATGATTCTAAATGTTCAAAGCTGATATTCTTCGTTCTAACAGCATCAGTTTGGATTATGTGCCAATGGATTCGGAGGTCCTAACTAAAAGTAACAAATGTCAGGGAAAACATATGGACATTTCTTGTAATTTAGCATTTTTAGATATACCCTTTAAAACATCAAATCAACTTCTCAATTTCATCCTTGAAATTAGTGTCAACTTTTCTTTAATTAATTCTATATCATACTTAAAATGTAATTAAGGGCAATTGTTGAAATATGAAGCCTATAAAATATACAGAACTTTACACCAGGCCCATGTTTCAAAAACATTCATAGTGAATGTGGGGGTTCGGAGGCGGTAGGCGAAATATCATTATGCGTTAGTATTCTATTCTCCTAATGTATCTTTGTATCAAAAACATTCACAGTAAATAAAGAAACCCTAGCCACCCGTGAACATAACCATATTTTGGTGAACCACATAAATCTGTGTGTTTGTTTATTTTTTGTACTGTTCTTTGATTATTGTGATTGATCATCCCTAACAGCAACAATAGGACCCATTAACTTCAATCCAGGCCCAAATGTTTTTGTGATCATGCCTACATATAATGAGATTTTTCCATCCATTTCAGTCAAAATTCTGTCTATGTAATAAAATGGTATTAGTGTATGTAACTTCCATAAAACCTAAAGCCGAGTGCATGACTTCAGATATATAGGTGCTAAAATCAGTTGGTGATTTGGTGTAAATCAAACTTTCCATCATTAGATGCCATGCGAGCATAACTGGCCTATCTCAGTTTATAAATTATAAGCATTTGCATTTTGCCCTGAAACAGAGACAAATGTACAAACAAAAGATTATATTCATTAATTTGATTAACCTGCAATCTCAAGATAATTTTAGGCATAAGGTGCAATGTTGGTGGCATTCAATTTAGTACAAATCAAGCAGTTATAGACCACATTTAGTTCTGCAGGCTAAGTCTGAAGATATAATGTACATTACTTTTCCAAGCTATAATGCTTGTTCACAGCTTCAATGACATCCCAGATGATCTTCATTCCTTTAGGAAACACAACCAAATCACCAGCTCCAATCTCAAAAGATCCTTCATGCCCATCTACAGAAACTGTAACTTTGCCCTCCAGCAGGTACATGATCTCCGTTGCTTTAAACGTCCAAGGAATTTTGCTTGGCTCACCCTTCCACCTATATGTGTCAAATAATGGCAGTTTAAGCCAAGCATTAGCATCTAAGCCGTCAGATAACATACACAAGTTGTATTTTACAAGGTCATCGTTCCGATTCATGTGATAGATCTCTGGTGGTTATCATCTTTCTTGTAAAAAGCTTGAAGAATATTTACATCTTGCAAGATTAGGGAACTAGGAATACAAATAATGGAAAACAAAATCAGCATCTATCTATCAACCTGAAAACATCGAATTAAGTTTACATTCCCGATATGGAAGTAAATTGCAATGTTGTATGTTGGCAAAGTTATCAAGATACAGGCCACTGTCCTAACTTTATAAGCCACTATCCTCTAGCCCTTCAAGCCAAAGGCCTAAAACTAATGGACGTTCAACAACTATATAAATAAGCTCAGATCTATTGACCTGTCTTGATCAAGCTAGAAAATCAAACTCACAACTTCTTCAGCTGACAACTTCATATACAAGTTTGTGAGATAAATGATTAATAACTATATGTCTAGAGAACCAGTTTTAGTTGATATCCTGATTTTATTTACTTAAAAAGTACCTACATACCATGAATTCTCAATGTGAATCTGAAGATTTGCCTTCCACAAAATTCTCCTTTGTTTAGTATTTAAAATTCGTCTCTGCTATATGTTACATTCCATTATAAACTGATTCTGCTCAAATCAACCTCAAACATAGTATCCCAATATCAGCTAATAAGTAGGCATAATCACACAGGCACGTACCTACACACATTAGAAACAATGCAAGTACGTCTCATACACAATTACATCACAAACTAATCAGCAGAAACAATTGTCTCGTTATGATCTTGAATTTAGAAGTAGAGTTGATCTCAACACAGATCTTGCGAAACAGAACAATAGTTAGGGATGGAAATGCAAGAAGACAAGAAAGAGACATAGCGACGAAGAAGTACGCAAGGAGTAGTCTTTTCCTATAATATAGTTTAAAGTGAAATCGACCTCAGGAGGCCTCCACAATGAAGAAACCAAACGAAGAAGAAAAATAAAATTAGTTTTATGAAGAAAAACTGCCAGCTACCCAACTAAGGTTTAAGTAAAAAGTTCGTGTCTTGACGCTTGTTTTCTCATTTAGCTGCATATTTTCCCAAGAAAATCGAAACCCACGAAAAGAAAATAAGAAATCGAAGAAGAAATAGTTTAAACAATACAAGAAAAAGAAAGATGGGGTTGGTGGAGAGTAAATACTTGGGCCAAGTAGAAACTCCTAGCTCATCAAGCTTGGACTGGGAAGGATTCTTTTCAATCTTGACACCGAATATCTCAGTGGAGGCAGTGGTCATGGTAATGCGACTTTCAGTCTCTGTTTCTGAAGCGATTTCCTTAGGTCTTGACTTGGTAGTTGTAATAAACGTAGAGTAGAGAAAAGCAAACACAAGAACCAACAAAACCGATGATGCTAAAGGGTTCTTTAGTAGTATCATAGTCATCCCTCTGTGTATAACTTAAGAGAAGAGATCAACTAGAACATGGTGTTATTCCCTCCGACAAGAGGCTGTGTGTGTGAGGAGTTCAGTCTTTTTAGGAGTAATCTGAATAGGAACCTTTTAACTTTTCCTGTAGAAGAGAAGCTGTCTGTGTTATAGATTCCAAGTATATTTCAATAAACAATATTTAGATTTAAACAAAAAACTTTAACTCTTTTTTTTTAAGAAGACAAGCGTTACAAATTACATGATAAGTTTCGGGTAATAAACTTTACCCTCGACTCATTCTCTAGAGAATAGGTATGTATTCCTTAAGTGGGTACTCAAAAATAGTGACCTCTAATGCGAACTGGTCTGCATAATTTGCAAGCCAATCTTTACATTGATTACTTTCCCTGTAAATATGTCGAATTATAACAACTCAATTAAGAAAAAACAATTCATTAATGCCCAACACTAAAACGTTTAGGGACGTAGCTCGCACCATCAAAGAAGAAAGCATTTGAGCTCATTGAAACTTGATTAAGCTCAAATTCAAACCAAACGCTTTGGAACCAATCAGGCGTTTCAAAACTTGGTTAGACTCAAACTGAATATTTCAAACTCAATCGAATTTCAAACCAAAATAAAAATTTCGGACCAAACTCAATCCTTCTTCTTTGGTTAATAGAAGGCATTGGTAGAATAAATAGAATAATTTTGCTTTCACCAAATGCTTGGCACTATCTTTTGGTAAAAAGAACGTCTCACTATAGTATCATGCACCTTTTTATTTCATTTCTAAATAGGTTCAACGTTTGAGGCGAATCTCCAAGTTCTAGATCTCTTTATAGAGCATTAAGAGTACAAAGCAAACTCAGGCACTAGCGTATAATACTTGGATCAAAGCTGTTGGAGAGGAAGGCATAGCAACCTCGGCCATGTAATAATTAGTCAAACTTGTAATGCTTGTCAACCCCAACTGAAACATCCCAAGTGCAGCTCATTCCTTTCGGGAACTCAACCAAATCACCAGCACCAATCTCAACAGCTTCTTCCGATCCATCAGGAGTTACCTTCACTTCTCCCTCCAAAAGAAAGCATGTCTCTTTGGCAGAGTATGTCCATGGAAATTTGCTTGGAGGGCAACCCCACCTGTAAAATGTAGTCATAAATGCAATTCCTGTTGATAAATCCAACTGATGCCACATACATAAGCACATGCAAGTTTACAGGTACTTCCTATTTCAAATACTACACTGATAGTTACCCAGTATATTTGATTTCTTCAGGACATTCTTCCTCAAAACAAAAGCTATTGTTCAATCTCAAACTATCAGGTTCTATGTTCTTCAAATTTGCAGGATTTGTTTTTCATTGCATTAGGAACTTACCTAACATTCTAGAGAAGACAGTCAAGAAGTAGGCAGATGATGTTAACATTTGCAAATTCTCTTTATTAATATAACGAAAGACAGAAGGAGCTAGAGGTTGTAGGACTACTGCTAAGAATCAAGAATTTGAAGCAAAGAGAGCTAATTACTATTTAGTTCAATACAAGAAATTACTAAATTGAAAACTGGAAAGTTGATTCTGTATTCATTGGCCTCAAAGTATTGTAACTCAATACCTAACTAGTTTCTTCTGATGTAACTCTGAACTAGGAAAATGGAGAAACTTTGATGTTGATAATCAGAGTTCCACTCATTGGTTTGTAACTTTCATCTTAACCGACCAAGAACAAATTCAAGCAAAAAGATGGCTCAATCCCATTCAGTATCACCCATTTTCAATTTGACCCAGTTAGTAAATTTCAATACTTCTCTTCCTTTTCAAACGAGACCCACAAATCTCAACCAAGAACTCTTCAATCAAGGAGATGCACTTCTGTGCACAACAAAATACCGTTCTTCTTTCTCAACAAACCGAAAACACCAAAACTTGATAAAGCAAAATCAAACAGCTAAACCCAGATAACGCATAAGAGCATAAACATACTTGGGCCAACTCCGGACGCCTAGTTCGGTGAGTTTGGACTCAGACGGGTTTCTCACGACCTTGATTCCGGACTTCTCAATAGTTACGGTCTCCGCTTTAACTGCCGGCGTCGCCATTCTTGTTCTGGTTCTTGTTATGGATACCGAGGACGAGAAAGATGCGTTTGGTTGAGAGCAGAAGTTCTTAGGCCGGTTCAAGGATGATGATAAATACGTTCCACTCACTCCCAAACACGCCATTTTTACACCTTTCCCCAGGTCTCTCGTGGCCTTCTTTGTGTGTTCTCTGAACTTACAACTATGAAGTTAGGACCCAATCAAAAGGCTTTCAGGCCCATGTTGGCTGAACCACACCTTTCTAATCTCTTCTCATTTACTTGATAAGGTCTCTCTTTCAAAGTTTCTTTATTTTCCTAAGTCTCCATTTTTTAAATAATATTATTTATATTTTCCGAGTTATAAATTAAGGTTTCTATCATATTATTTATTTTTAATACATAAAAAATTTAAATATAAAAATAAATTAACTTTAACTAACTTGAATAATTTTTTTTCTCAATTCATTAATTAATTATTAATTAGCTTAATTCAATTGATTTTTATTAAAAATTTACATGAATTTATTGTATAATTTTAAAAATAAATTTTATATAAGTAAATGATAAAACAAATTATTATAATGCAAATAATTAGTTCATAATTATGATAATAAAAAATAAAACTTTTACAATAATGTGGTCTATAAGAGGATAAGGTTGTGTGCAACAATGTCTAACAATCTATAGAAAGATAAACCAAATCTCTGATTTTTCAATGAAGCAAGACAGTGAAGAGACAGATTTCCACACGTACATGATCTCTTACAGCCAGTTCTAATAATGTACAGGGATTACTCTTAAATTTCAGCTGCAAAATCTTCCGAACTCGACATTGGTGGGATGCTTTGTTGATTGCTGAAAACGTTGTTTGGATCAATCCGAGTCTTGGCTCTGACCAACCTGTCGAAGTTGTTCAAGAAGTACATCTCACCCCAAACCCTGGCAGTGTCCACAGCATCAGGAGGTGGAGCACGGCTATTATGGCTACTAATCAACCCCACAACTCCAAGGTCAAAGTCCATGTAATTGATATAAGCAGCTCTTGGAGCAGTTGACACAAAGGGTGTCATAAGCTTATAGAATTCTCTTATCCATTGTATGTACTGATTGCTTTTGTTGTTGTCCTTCTCTTTCCACTCCACCAGGTACTGAATAGCGAACAGATTGCCTTTTCTGTGAGGAAAAGCTATGGCTTCACTACTTATTTTATGCATTATACCACCGTACGGGTCCAATATGACATACCCTTTTGGCTCTTTCTCAAGTATCTCCAGTGCAGCCATTATACCTGCATAAGGAATTTCAGTTCTCACATAATCTGACTTTGCCTTGAAGTAATTCTTCCCCTTCAAGTACCTGTTGTTTAAGTCTGATACTGAGCTGCCTTCAGCTAGTCCTGAGAAGAAAAGAGTGGACTCTATCCAGTTCATCTCTATGCAATCTTCTTCACCTAAGTCCAGTTCAGGAAAAAGCTGATTTACAATGGACATAACTTCACTTCTTGGACCTAAATAAAACCCTTTAAATGTAGCTGAGATTCCTATCGATTTAGTCTCAGGCAAACCAGCACCGACAAAGCATGACATGTAAAAGTCATCACTCAATGTTGGCGCTAGGAATTGCCACTTATTCACAAGCTCAGCTACGTGGACCTTAGTGCCAGGTCTAGAGACTATAAACCCTGTTACGGTTTTTGGAACTTTCACTAACTTTATCTTCCAAGCATAAATAATGCCCCAGACACCGCCACCACCTCCTCTAATCGCCCAAAACACGTCCTCTCCCATGGCTTCACGGTCCAACAATCTCCCACTGGCATCAATTAGAAGTGCATCGACCACGTTATCTGCTGCAAGTCCATATTTTCTGGACAACAGACCAAACCCACCACCGCTAATATGGCCACCAACTCCAACTGTTGGACAAGAACCGGCGGGGAACCCGTGGACTGTGCTCGCCTCAGCAATCGCGGAGTATGTTTCACCCAGTGTTGCACCACCTTCAATCCACGCAGTTTCTGTTTCCATGTCCACTGACACTTCGTTCAAGTTCATCATGTCTATAACTACAAAAGGAGCTCCATCACTATCTGCATACGAAGTCCCTTCATAGCTATGCCCACCGCACCTTACTCTTGCACCCAGCGATCCTTCTCTGCAGCACATAACGCTCTTCACTAGCTGTTCAACACTTTCTGGCAGGACTATGGCGGATGGTTTCGGAATTGCAGGTTCTGTAAACCGGAGATTCTGAATGGAGAAATGTAGGAGCTCAAAGTAAGATGTAGACTCGTTGTCAGGGGAAGGAAAAGTTGTGAAGTTGGTGATCCCATGTTGAATCAAACATCTAGTAAGTGTTTGGTTAGACATAGAACACAGACAAGGAACAACAACGTAGTATAGGAAGAAGAACATCAGAGGAAAAGGGTTTCTTTGGAAGTTAACCATGGTTGTGTTCTCTGAGAAAAGCTCAAGAGTGAAGCAAGTTACGTGTTATATATACCTGAAAAAAGGGGAATCACTGACATTGTTTGACGACAAAAGGATGAAGAAATCAAGGTTCGAGAGAGAGGCAATATTGTGTTGGCCGGCCATACTCGGGCCGTGCTCGTTCTCGCTGATTAATGACATAAAAGTACCACTAGAAGGTGACAAAGCTCGCATGACAATAAATTAATAGTGCATGAGATTGATTCTACATGGTTTGGCTGAACATTAATTATTTGTTTATGAATCCAGGAAATTGTGTGCCGATGTAGCACTGAATCAATAAAAATGTCTCAATCATTGATATCATCGTCGGAATTCTGTCAAGTTGTGACAAGGATTTAAATTTCGAATAATAAAAACATTTATGCACCAATTTGTGAGATACTAGGATACATCTTATTCTTTTTTTTTTTAAGGAAAAACTCAAACCTCGATAAAAAATTTAACTAGCACATTATTCTGTGGTACAAAGCTCCTTGTTTGTCCCGATAGATGAATTCTACTTTTAACATCAGAGGCTCTAAAGATGATGCATGCCGGAGCTGTCTTATTCTATCTAACATAGCAAGATAAATTATCATTCTCACTGTTTCTTATCGTACATGAATATGGGCTAAACCACGCGTGTATTCCCAAACCGTAATTTTATTGCTTCTCTACGTACTTGGACACTTTATATGATACAACTGTGTCTCATATTGTGTCTTTTATGAAAACACTTTAACCAATCTAACATGCACATGTCTTTAATTTGTGCCTTCATCTCTAGTTAACAATAAGAAACATGACTTGGGTCACGCCTATATCCTAGACTGTGTTCATCCACAGATTCTTAAGAAAACACTGGTGTTATACCTAAGTACTTTAAGATTGCAACTGTGTGTATAAGTCATAAACAACAATCTTCACTTTGAAGAATATACCATATTCAACTAATACACTCCAAGAAACGCCTCCAAGATTGCACATCTATATATGTGACTTCTATATAGCAATCTTTACCTTGATGAATATACTTTATATAGATATGTATATATATTATTAAAAAATAAGTATACGAAGAAGGAAATAATAAGAACCAATAAAGTAATTTTAAAGAAGTTTGATTAATTGAGTGTGCTTACATCTTTGAGAGTTCATATAATACTCTCCTTAAAATACTCCAAGATTGCACGCACGCGAGCACACACACTCCACCTTATTCAACTGACACACTCCAAAAGAATGCTTCCAAGATTATACGTTTATATACATGATTGATACGTAACAATCTTCAGGTACCTTGATGAATATGCTTTATATTTATTGGGTTGTAACATTATTTAACACTTTGAAACATAATTAATCCAAACAATGCTTGAACTTCTTAGTAACGGCTTTGTTAATATGCCAATTGCATCATCTGAAGCATGAATCTTTTCTTACAAGATTTGAACTTTTGAAGCATGACATCCTTTACCATATCACTCATCTATCTTTCTCCTAACTTTTTCTAATCTACTGAACTCGGATCTCCATCGTTGATGGTAAGATCACATGTGACTTAATCTTCTAATTTATATCTTCTTACTCACTTGATAGCCCATCTTACTCTATCTTTAGTTTTACTGTGCTAGTGCTTTCTACATTATATTGATTTATTTCCTAAACTATAGTTTTGAATATTTTACCATATGTTACAAGTGGTTCTAGTTCAATTTGTACTATTGTAACTAGCCTTTGCCAGTCTTCACATGTCCTCTCTGTATATTTGTTTCAATATATACCGCTCCCAAGCATTATATCTTTAAAGGTTACACTAAAATTTTTCGATTAATCCATTAAAAACATACATAAACAAAAGGGGTTTAAAAGTCTATTTGTTTAGGAACATGTTTGCGACACATTAATATAGTAATTGGGATTTCCCCGACATGTCAAAACAAAAAAAGAGTTGGTACATAATTAGAGATATAGACATGCACAAGAAGAACATGACAAAGAGAGTAGAGCTATGGACTGCCGGCCAATGATCAGAGACCAAGGCCTGCTTATGTTTGTTTGGTCGTTTGTTTTTGTTGATTCTGAGCCTTACATCCCCATCCATGCATATCCATATCTTTCTCATTTGTTTATCATTAATTTGGTAATTAATCAATATCAAGCTATAGAAAGGTGTTATGTCGTTTAGCAAAATGATAACAAAAGATAAGTCTATTT
>JANSVB020000053.1:402430-414627 GCA_025504935.2 Erythroxylum haughtii
ATGTCATTGGTTAGCTTTTCTTTACTTCTTAAGCTAATTGCTTTCACATGTTCACTAGGATTATGCATTGTGTCACTAGGCAATGTCTCTTGAGGTCTTTCAGTTATAAACTTTGTTAATGAATTATTTGAATTTTAAGGTTTTGAATTGGAACCTCCTAATTATGAAATCAAGCTTCCTAATTTTTGAAATTGAGCTTCAAATAGAGATACAAAGTTTCTTATTATATTGCTTTTACTCTTAAAGTTTTTTTCCATCACAAAATAATTATTACAACCTAAAACTAAGGCATTTACTGTTGATAAGTAATATAGTAATAAATTGTTGGTAAATCCCATGAAGCTAGAAAGGTTTAGAACACTTCTCTATTACCAACTAGTCAAAGAATTAAAATTGATGAATTATTGATAGAGTTGAATAATAGAATCAAAAAAAAAAAAGAATACAGGAATGAATCAATAAGAACAAAAACAAATCAATGGTCAAATAGAGAATTCATATATAAGTAAAGTCTAAATAAAGACTCTCCGTAACGTCATCTTTTAGTCATAATTTAACAAACATAAAAGGTATTTATGATAGAAATTCTTAGGTTATTAAGTTTCTATCTCTTGAGTCACAAACACATTTTCTTAAGATGATTAATCATATCTTTATCCAATTAAAACCATTAAAAATGCATTAAGTTATATGAATTTTCGGAAAAGGTTTGACCCTTACATTGAAAGATTTATGTAAGTCTATCTCCAGCACTCTATGTAACTCCTAAATCCTAATATCTAATCTATGATCTGATTGACTCATATACAAGTGCTCCCAAATTATCAACATGAAAAATAATATGAAATGTAATCGCTACCTTTAATTAAATCCACTTTAAGATCATTTAAAAATTAATCCACAAAAACAAATTTTACTTCGTCATAAGTATCAGTCCTTAATAAAGACAACACAAGATTTTTCTCTATTTAAACATAAAAAGAAATTAGTAACAAATCATGTTTACAGCAACAATCATAAGTGATAAAATAAAAGACAAGAAGGTAGAAAGAGTTCTAAATGAAATATTTGTAGTGCATTTAGCTCTAATGTATTAGAATGGACTTCAATCTTGTTCTCTGTGACAAACAAGTTGAAAGTTGTTCTTCCAAGCGTTGTTTTACCTCCCAACGTCTAATCGAAGATTTTCTTAATCAACGAAAGTGGAAAAAGAATGACCAAGATATCCAGAATTAAAGCTTTCCACCAAAGTTATGAATTCCGTTCTGTTCCGGCCGGTATCAGCCGGAATATTCCGTACTAACTGAAAAATAGTACCGGAACGGGCATAAAGATACCGGGGATGAATATTGGCCGGTACCGGCCAATTTCGGCAATACCGGCCGGTATTCAAAATACCGGTCAAATACTGGTCGATACCGGAAATTTTAAAATTTTGGGGGATTTTTTTGCAAAATTTTTAAAAATTTCCCTCCCTCTGATATTTATTAATAATTATTAAATTAATTTTATATATTAAATAAAATTATAATTATGTCCGATTAAATGTAAAATGAAATGGAATGTGAAAAATAACAATTCTAAAAAATAATTCAAAATTTTGATAAAATAGAAAATAATTAATAATTCAAAATTTTGAATTATTTTCATTATTTTACAATTAATTATTATATTTAGATAATTATTATATATAGATAATTATTATATATAAAAATAATTAAAATATAATAAAGATATATATAAACTAAAATGGATAAGATATTTGAAAAAAGCTAAATTAAATAAACTACAATTGTACATTATGATAATGAACTATTTTATAATTTTTAAAAAATTTAGGAATTATTTTATAAATTTAAAAAATTATCTGAAATAGTACCTGATATTAATCAATACCGGTATAGTACCGTATTAGAATCCAATTTATAAGTCCGGTATGCTATTCATAACCTAATTGGTTTCAATGAACCAAAGAGAAAAAATCTAGTTGAGAAGTTCGTTACTTTGGTTGGAAATAGTTTATGGCTTGAGAGAGAAATGCAACTTAAATACTCCTCAAAATTTTGTAGCCATTCTTAATTATGAGGCAAGTGCTCAATTTCTGTACTGGGTCTACATGCATGTGATGTGCTCTAAGCATGGTAATGACAAACATGTCAAGGACAAGCAATACAATACAGTAAAGTAAATCATCCTTGTCATGTTATAATCATTTCTCAGCTGTGAGCAATGAGTTTGGGATGCCTTTCTGGTGGAAAGATTATTATAAAATTCAGCTATGTATATGTAAAGGTTAATTCAACTGTATATTAAACTTATATTGACCAATTTATTAATTTATTGGTGAATTTTTATAAATTAGTAATTTTTTGTAATTAATTTTAATTTAATAATTTATTTTTAATTAAAATTTAAAATTTGGACAGATAAAGATATTTTTTAAATTATATTTTAAAATTTTAATTTTATTTAATATTTAAATTTCGAACTTCCTACCGCCCTAGCTTTATTATTAAAACATTAGATTAAAATAAACACAATTATTGTTGAGAACAGTAAAACACCGGATTGAAGTTCCAGGTGGCCTGGCAACAGATGGCTCCTATTCTGTTAGCTCTATTATGACCTCCAAACAAGCAACCTCCCTCGTTTTAGAAGTGTGTTAGTCAGAGCAGTCACATGGAAGTGCTCAAACTCTGCCACGACTTAACCGACGTGCAAGTTCAGTCCATTTTTTATGACACCTGTCGTGGTTTGAGGGCAGTATATGGCTGGTTGATCTGCAAAGAGAATAAATTCTCCATGCCGAATTCATGCTATATATAGGCACACCTACTGTTGTGTCAAAGCACAGAAGTCAACGAAGTGGAATCGTTTGTACAAGCGTTTCATAGCATCTTGTCAATCCTAAATTCTGTATATCTGCAGCTACCATTTGCTTCTTATCAATGGCGAAGTGGTCTCCTCAACTTGCTTTGGATGCTTACTTGCGTACCCTTCAACTGGTAGTTTGTAACACCTTTTCAATTTCCAGTTTGCATTAGCTACTTTAACGAATATGATCTCCTTGAATAGGAGCTGATTCTGATCGTTCTGTGAGTTGCCCTTTTTTCCTTGGTGATCAAATGGAAGCTCTGATTTAACTAAATGCATTGCATAAGAACTCCGGTACTATTGATTTCCATTTCTTGGTTATCACTTGTCATGCAGTGCAAGACGAAGATAACTAGTTCGGAGAAAGTGTGCGAGACCATCACTGAACCGAAATGCATGGAGTTCATATCAGCTTTGGCAGCTGGAAACCGAGCTAGAGTGATAATGGAGATCACTTCAGAAGGGTTGACGGCATTAACAATGGCCTTGGCAGTGGCAGCGAAGCATACTGGAGGGCACCTTATATGCATAGTGATTCACAATCATGACCAGGATTCACATCAGAGACAACATTCCAACTTCATCCCGACCGAGTTAGAAGATGTGATCGAGCTTGTTTATGGATATCCTTACGAAGTGATGATTCAGTGTAAGAACATAGATTTCCTTGTCGTTGATGGAAAGTTGGATGATCAGCTAAACTTATTCCAAATGATTGATCTGAATCCAAAGGGGTCAGTCATAGTCAGGCATAATCTAGCTTACAGTGAAAAGAGATCAGGTTTGTCTCGGGTATGGAAAGGAAGTTATAACACAGTTGACTCTGTCACTCTTCCTATAGGAGAAGGAATGGAGTTGACGAAAGTTGGATCGACGAAGAAGCTTCAGAACAGAAGGTACAAGAGATTTCATGTCACATACGAGTAATTAATGGAAGTATGTGATCGAAGCCATGTAAATGTAAATTAGCCATACCCCATGAAATGCATATATTAACAATTAGTCAAAATAAATAATGAAGATACAATACCGACTCATTTATTTTATCTGAGTTTGGTCCAAAGCTTAAAAACTTTTAAGCCTCATCTAAAATTTGATCAATTCGAATTGATGATTTCAAATAACAATCAAGCAAGGAACACACCACTAAAGAACACACAAACAAATAGCCCACGTCTTCAATAATAATCTAACATTTCGCACAATGCCCAAGGCACTTTAGGTGTTTTTCGCAAAAAAAAAAACAATTGATGCACCCACTAAAAAGCACTCAAGATAGTCGTCAATTATCATACCAAAACCTCACACAGCAAAGACCAATATTCATCCAAAAACCTTTTGCCATTCATATGAAATTCCAGCTATACCCCACACGTAGTACACATACTTTTTATCAAGATACATATTAATTAAAGATATGACTCTATCATAATTAAAAGAATATATATACATATATGTGTATATCCCCAATTAAATTCAATTAACTTGGATTTGAATTTAAAACTCGTCAATATTATCTTAGATGTTTAATTATTTAAAAAATGATAAAATCAAATAATAAGATATATATCATATATCTTAATAAATTTAACGTGTGTGTATACCAAGTGATTTTGGAATGAGTTGGTCATTAGGTTAGATTGGGGTTAGGATAGCAGGTTTAAGCCTATCTCGATCTAATTTACTTTTTTAATCGAAAAAGAATCATTTTGATTTGTGGTGGAGCCGAATCGGGTCATTGCTACCACTAGTTGGAGTTGTAACAATATTAATTTCCCGCAACACTGGCATCACATTTGCCAATGCCATGGTGAGTTTGGTTAAGCCAATGTGGGAGAGTTGAATTCACAAAATAAAATAAAATAAAATCCCTCTAACAAACATGGAATTAAAAATTAGAAAACATTGTGTCAATGTTATAATAAATTAAACATAATAAATAAATAAAAATTGATAGTTTCAATCAAATTATCGGAGGAGTTTAGAAAACTAATTGCTTACTTTACCAACCCTTTCCTTCTTTATTTCCATGGTTTCACTATCACTTTCACTCATTCGTCTCCGCTAAAGTTCCACCTTCATTATTACATACCCTTCATCTCACAGTCACATAAAACACCTCTGTCTCTCTCTGTGTGTGCATAGAACCATGAGGCACTCCAAGCCTCAATCCCCCTTTAACATCAAGCTCATCATCCTCTGTTTTTTCTTTTTACTCGTCATCTCCTTCATTGCTTGGTCAACTTTCTCATCTTCTCGACCAAATTCTTCTCCACTACCAGAAGTAACCCATCTATCAAATTCAACAAGAAGCTCCCGAGCTGATCAAGATCCAGAATCCTCATCGTCAACAATCTCATGTCCCTCACTTCCTTCAACACCAACATGCACCAAAACTCCACCTTCTCTGGCTCACGCTCTCGTCCATTACGCAACAACGAACATTACCCCGCAACAGACCCTCAAAGAAGTATCCGTCACACTCCGAGTTCTGGAGAAAAAATCCCCCTGCAACTTCCTAGTCTTTGGCCTAGGCCATGACAGCTTGATGTGGGCATCTCTGAATCACGGTGGAAGAACAATATTCCTCAAAGAAGACAAGAATTGGATTAATCAGATCAAAGAAAAGCTCCCAACTTTAGAGTCATACTACGTGACATATGATACCGAAGTCCACCAAGCCGATAAGCTCATGAAAAGAGGCGGAGTAGAGGAGTGCAAGGTGGTGATTGATTTGAGGTTCTCAAAGTGCCCACTTGCTCTTCAATGGTTCCTTACAGGCGTTTATGATACAGATTGGGAATTGATCATGGTTGATGCGCCAACGGGGTATCACGACGAAGCTCCGGGGAGGATGACGGCGATATACACGGCGGGATTGATGGCGAGGAACAGGGATGAGGGAGAGACAGATGTGTTTGTGCATGATGTGGACAGAGTCGTTGAGGACAAGTTTTCAAAGGCTTTTCTTTGCGAAGGGTACTTGGTTGAACAAGAAGGAAAGTTGCGACACTTCATTGTTCCCAGTCACAGGACTCGTTTGGGTAGACCTTTTTGTCCCTAGAGACTCAATCTCTTCGTCTTCCTGTCTGTTTGTTGGTTCTTAGTTCTTGCTCTCGTCACATAAAGGCAATAACATGGTTGATTCAATTCTTAAGATCGATAAATCTATACTGAGAAAGCCTTAGCTCTATTTAGTTTATCCCTTTTCCTAACTTCCCTTAACTTAGAGGAATTATAGGGAGTTGACTCAGAAATGACAATGAGCTCATATCGAGTGAGTTGAATCGAAAACCCAAGAATGTACATTACAACCATCATGTTAAGCAATCGAGTGCAGTGGAAAGACATGACAGGGAAAACAGAGCAAAATGTTTTATATAAAACACCACTATAGCATGATTGGACTTTTTTTAATAAAAGACGAGGGAATTTGCCAGAATTTTTCATGTCAACGACTGTAAACAGAAAACAGCTGTTATCCTTTTAGTTGTATCAGGGATTGGACATGTCTCACTGGAGGTTACGGAACAAAGTTAACGAGATTTGATGGGATAATCATCCCATCATCCCCGAAGTTGATCGAAATTGGACCCTAAGCTCCTTTCTAAAACCATATAAACTTGTTACACTAGAGTCACCTTCTCGTCCGTGGCGTGAGAGAGAGGTCAAACAATCGAACCATTGTTTCTCTGCCTATAGTCTTCGAAGTTCAATGATATCTTGCAATTAATCCCTTCTTAAAACTGAGAAATCTTTGCAAATTTCTGCAGTTATTATATAAACCATGCACTAGATTTGATATGGATAACTTAAAGACTTCTGACCTGCAAAAGATTGTATCAAAGATGCTGAAAAGCCAACAAAACATGAGGTAATTAAGTTAAACTGAAGGTTCAAAGGTAATGATACATGATACAGAAGGATGTCTACCTAGACCTGAAACAGTATGGAATGATACATGTGATAATACAATCAACCCGTTTGTGATCCTGCAGATTCAATTTGCAGACGTGAAGGGACAATGGCAGAATCTGATGATGATTTCCCTTTAAGAGCAGAAAAGCTGAAATCTGGTTTCTGTATGGAAGACTTCAACTCATTAAGCCGCTTATCAAGAATCGACTGCAATGCCTGAGGGGAGACGAGATCTGGATTTTCATAAACTTTAAGAGCAAAGTTTGCTGCCTGGTTTATCTGCAAGGAGATGACGTTACATGTGAATAGAAAGTATAGTCTGTAGACTTCAAAATACTAGTTACATAAAGGTATTTTTCTAGAGTCTGCAGCAACTATATAACAATTTGGATATACATAAGCCAGAAAAAGACAAGATAGAGGAAGGGGGTGGGAGAAGGTCAAGAGTTGAGTCCAGGAAGAACTTAAGGAAACTGATGAATAGAGATTGGTTACCAATGAATTGGCTGATGACGATAAAATATGGAGTGAACCTGAACAAAAAAGTGGAAGGTGAAGATAGGAGAAGCACTTGAAAGAGGTAGAGAGGAGAGCAGTCCAACACAAGGATAAGAGGAACAACACTAGTGGTATATAAGGTCATGAAAATGGTGGGAATTAGGAAGGCACAGAGTGTGGTGATTATGAACATATTATCTAGCCACCATGTCAGTGGTGAAAGTTAAACTTTCGTCATCAGTAAATCCAACATTTCTTTTGTAACTTGATGATTGAGAAATGTCAAGAACTTTCAGGGCTGTAAGTGTTGATAGTCCCAAAGTCATCAGATTCTATGCTTTGCATTGGATGTCCTAAAATTTCCACGAGTCTCGAATAAAAATGGTATCAACAAGTGAACGAAAGAACATTGAAATTAACTCCCTTGATTTCCTTGTACTATTCAGAACTAAGTACCTTGTAGTCGTAGATATGGCTTAAGGTCTACGCTAGAAAATCAAAACAGTTCATACCCAAAAACATCAATTTGTTTTCTCTTTGCATGGTTTTAATCACCTAGCACTGCATCAAAACAATGCCATTCAAGTTTGGCATTAGGGTACCAAAGATGAGTCCTTAAAAAACAGCAGAAAACAAAATTGTGTTGAAGACAAACAGCCGTCACAATTACAAATTTACAATAGGGTTTTGTACAACATATAAAAATCCTAATGAACTAACTCCTATCCAACTAATCATTATACAGTCAATGAAAGGCTACCCAACTCCCTTTCTAAAGATTTCAGTGGCTCAAGTGGATTAAAATCGAAACTTTCCAAGCGGGATTGGTGAGATTGACATAAAAGCAGCAAATTGACATTCCTTCCAGGTTTTAGAACCACGAATCGCAATAAACTAAACATCACAAATGTAAAGAGGAAAAGAAATAAAAGAGTGACAGTACCGAGTCCGAAGCTCTCTTGAATAAATCTTGGGCTGGTGGAAGTATACAAAACCTTGAGGAAACATAAACGAGCACAAAGGTTATGGTCAACATTTGATTCAAATTAAGAGACAGAAAAGGAAAGAAGAAGGTAGATTCCTACATTCCTCGACCAACGGGAAGAGCTTCCTGAGAGCGGTTTTTCCACTCGTCAAACCTAACAAATAAAAAATCCAAAATCAGCCCTCCATTAGAGAGGTTAAGCCATCTAGATGAGGAGACGTAGGTACTACGGGGAACATCTGCTGTTGATGATGATGATTCCATTCTGGATCAAAGCAAGAGGAGAGAGCACCGTTCTAATTCTCATGCAAGCTACACAAATCTGTAAATACATCCGTAAACCGTTGATGGTGATCCGGTGGAGATGTGAGAGCCGAGAGGTGCGAGAGATGCAACGAAATAGCCAAGGAAAGGAAGAGGATTATAGAGAAAACGATGAAGAGTCTGGAAAAGCCGAGACATGATAGACTTAAAGAGTAATTGTCAAACAATGAGTGAGGTATCAAAACCCGGCGTGTCTAATGCACCGCGCTTCCGTATGTAAGAAAGCTGCTACCATATTTCCACTTTTCAGCCAAGAAGATTCAAAAACCTAACATCTATCACATGCCTTTACTCAAGAACCTGTCAGTCCATTTTGACTTATTTTTGGTGAAAAATCAACATAAAACACTTTATGCAATTATCCGTACACGATTTAATACCATATACAGAATCCATCAACGTGATAAGTTCCAATGAAAAATCTTGCATTGCCCTATGAAAAAATTACAGCATATCAAACTTCAAACAGAAAATGCAGTAACATCTTTTATTTCTTGTTCTTCTTGTTGACAACATCATCAGGAACAAACTTAAGCAACTTCCTGTCTCTAGATTTGGCAATCTTCTTCAAAGTCTTGGGGTTAGTAATCTTCTGCAACTTAGTCCCCGACCTCAATATGTTCTCTTGCTTCTTCTTTTCCCTCTCCTCTCTCATCTTCCTCTTCTCAACCTTATTCCTTCTTATCTCTTCCTTAAGCTCATTCATTCTCTCTCTATACGCTCTCTTTATCTCCTTCTGCCTCTCTCTCTCCTCGAAACTTGTTCCCTTCAGGCTCATGTACTTCGCCGACGCTCGCTACTTCCTCACTTGCTTCCACTTCCGACCTGACACTCTCCCGATGATCACGCCGTCGTATATCGACTTTCTGAACGTCGGTTTATATGGATCGTCCGATGATGGTACAGCTGATCTTTTGGCTGGGGGTGGAAGCACAATGTCGTTAACCTCCATGGCTGAGTCGGCTGTGGCAGTAGCTATTACTGCCTCGACCTTTTGACGTTTACACTTGTAGATCTTGCTGTTGAAGCCTTCATCGAGGTTTCGAAAATCAATTGTGCAGGCCATGGTGGTTCTGATGGAAAATTACAGAACCCTAATATTGATTTATGGAGTTTCTACATTTATGGTTCGGTGAAGGTCTATAAAGTTGGGCTTGGTTATTTGAGTTCACCGATTCTGGTTCAAACCCAAATCTATATATAAGATTTGTCGGTTCATTTTGTTAGAGTTTTGATTTTGTTTCGATTTTTTTTTTCATTTCAGTGGAAAGAAATGTTCATTTCGTTTCAACTGATGTCACCTTGAAACAGAGCTCCAATGATCGTCTGATTCAAAAACCTAGATAGCGAGATTGAATGCGCCGCGGAACCCTATGATGTGAGTACATGCCCGGTTCTTTTATTTTCATGGTTCTTTTTATATAGGTCCTCCTTGTATAAAGTTGGTTTCTTTGCTTTTTACCTTAAGTTCGATTAGTTCATTTATGAAATTATTATGGAAATTTATTTTTACATGAATTTCATTTGGTTACTGAATTTGAGCACAACAATTGCAAGACAAAGTGGGGGAGTTCAACTCAAGAGGTTCTTGTGTTTTTGATAATTACTCAAGACTTAATAACGTTGCAATTTGAGATTACAATTCAACAATCATCAACAGGTAGATAGTGTTCTAGATGGATTTCCCTTCGAAATCGAAGATATCCCTGGAGAGAGAATCGTATTGTTGAAAAGAAAATACCTTGACGAGACTGTCAAAGTAGAAGTTGATATGCCTAATGGCGAAGTTGAAGAGGGTAATGAAGATGATGATAATATTAAATCCAATGCCCCACCTAGTGTTCCATTGGTTGTGACAATTTCTAAGGATAACAGTAGTAAGTTTTTAGAGATTGGTGTCACTGCTTTTCCTGATGAGATCTCTATCGATAGCTTGGCAATTAAGGACTCGAGTAATTCCAAAGATCAACTTGCATATAAAGGCTCTAACTTTAAGTAAGTTCTATGATAGGAATTGCCTGATTGTAATATGAATTACCTGGTTTTAAGTAAGCTTATGATATGGATTACCTAAAAGTTTGCGATTGTTAGCTTCTTCTAATGGCTTTTTGCTAATGCATTTTCGGGTTTCGATTTGACAGTGATTTGGATGAGAATTTGCATAAGGCTTTCCACAAGTATCTTTAGATTAGAGCGATCAAACCTAGCACTACAAACTTTTTGTTGGAGTACATGACAGAAAACGACAACCGAGAATACTTGAAATGGTTGAATAACATCAAGGATTTTGTAGGGAAGAAGGCCTAAGCTTTTATACAGTGGCATTATTGACAAACTAAAACAAAAGCATGCTGAGATGAAAGAAGAAATAGACTATATGAAGGGCTTATTCAATGAAGCATTAAAACAAAAGCAGGCTAGTGCCAATATAGTTAATTTAATATTTTCATAGATCCAATTTATATTTTATATGAATATATATTTTATAAGATGTTCATATGGATTTTACAGGGTGAAAACCAATCATTTGAAGAATTTGAAGATGCATGTTTACAATGAGAAAGGCAAACAATAGAAGAATCTTAAAATATTTCGGTAAGGTTTTTTGTTTATATGAAAATGTACACTAGGCTATGTGTGTGCATGTGTGCGTGTATTTTCCCTTAGTGATTACTTTTGTTTCTCAAAATTGACGCATCCATTTGGTGTTGTAGATTGAAAAAACAATTCCGTACAAAAGTAAATGCAAGTTGTTTGATTGGAGAGGGTCTAATGAACTAGTATCCGAAGGAAGTGTTTCTTCAAATGATCCAGATGCACTTGTTCATCATGTTCCTATTGGCCCTGATGCTATGAGAGTTTGGGTAGATATAGCTAAGGTATCTACTGCATTTTTGTGGAGGCCAGAAGATGCTGTAGGTAGTACAGTTTCTTGGCCTTCTGACAAAGTTGTCATAGTTTCCCCAAATTAACTTTTAGGTAATTAACTATTTTATCTGTTTTCTCGTAATTTTTTAAATAAGATTTAGTATTTACTTTTATTGGTATTATGTCAATATCTTGCATTAATTATTTAAATGTTCCTGTTTTCAACTCTTCTTAAGTTTGTAACATATGCTATGTCATTCTACTATATTTGAAAAATATACTGATGATTTTTGTTTCAATGGTTGGAGATTATGGAAGTCAAGGTTATTATTCATGAAAAGGTAGCAGATGGATATTGAAGATGATATGGTAGCCAATTTTTGTTTCAATAATTTATGAACTATTTTGGAATAACAATTTAGAGACATATGTTATTGCTTTTTGTTAACAGTGTCTACGTGTTCATTATCTATCATTTGCTCGTCTTTGATGAACAACAAAATATGTTTTTGAAAAGTTAATTTTATAGTTATAAATTTGTTTCCATATTAGTGTACCATTATTTATATAAATTACACAAGATATATTAGTAACACTATTAGAATAGCATCAACAATGCTATAATAAACTAAACAATAGCATTCTATCAATGCCATGGAAAACTTATCTATAACATTTTTAAAATGTTACAAAATTCATATCTACTACATGTTAATGATGTTGCAAAAAG
>JANSVB020000053.1:427522-443965 GCA_025504935.2 Erythroxylum haughtii
GGAGGAGGATGACAATATCTAGAAATGGAGGAAGAGAACGCCATCGGCCAACTAACTCAGCTGAGACACACAAAGAGCAGTACAAGTAGAGAAGCACCAAACTACACTAATTATAGAATCAAGCAAATTGAGTCTGAGTGGCCATTTGGATTGGCATTATACTTGAGGTTTCTTTTTTCTTTTTTCCTTTTCTCTTCTCTGTCAGCTTCTTTTCTGGGGGAACCGTGAGAGCCCACAATTCGTGTTTGCTTTGTTTTTATTCTCTTTATTTAATATTCCCTTTCTTGAATTATGAAGGCTGAAAATTTGGTTAATTTTTGTTAAATAAAATTTAAATTAATTAAATTAAAGATATCGATTAAATTTAAAATAATTTTATTTAAAAATATAAATTTAAATAATATTATTTTAATCTTTAATTTAAAATTAAATGATTGTATACAAATGAATCCAATTTTTAAAAAATAGTAAAGAAAGTTTTGAATAGTATTTTTAATTTTTACGTTAATAAATTCAAATAATCACTTCCATTTAACTTATTTATATCTATCCAATATTACTTATATTTGAAAATATTATGACTACTAGGTAGGATAAGATTGTGTAATGCTGACTTTTTAAATTTTGCGTATGAGAATAATTTTTAATAAATGTTATAATTGTTACTCAATATTATTTAAATAGTAATAAATAATTATTTATCTTAATATATTCTATATTTATAAAATACATAAACTAAGATGTAATTAGCCTTTAAATTTCACTTTGAATCATTTGTCATGGGAAGATATGCTTTTAAGACTTTAAAAAGCAATGACATGAGGATTATATTGAATAATTACAAACATACTCTTTATTTAAATATCATATTAATAAATTAATTGATTATTAAATATTTTTATAATTATTAAAAGAAAATAAAGATAAAGAGACTAATTTAATGTAGAAATCCTCACTAATAATTACCAATTAATAACTATAATATGTTGTCTGCCTAAATGAGTGATTCAATGTGACCGAATTTTATTTTCCACGTTGGAATTTTGAATTTATAATTTTAATAATTTAGAGAAATATTATATCAATAATATAAATACATTAACAATAACACTATTTTTTTTAACGAAGAAATCACAATCGTTGTCCTATTAAATGTGTACTGGATAAACAGTCGGATTGATGTAATAGCTTATAAATCATATCAACAGAATACTTCACACTAGACAAGTTAACAAGCTCGATCAAGAGAACGTAAATAAAGAGAATCGAACATAAAACTTTTTAACCTTATGCTTTCTACTATACCAATTTGACAATTCCTTAGGGGCAACAATACTAAGATGATAGAAATATAGGATGAAATCTTTGTTCTAAACTTATTTTGTGTTTAAAATGATGTCGTTTTGTAAATTATGTACATAATGCGTTATAATTTTTACTACAAAATGACAATATAATAGGCATAAAATAAGGTTGGAATAGAATAACGAGATCAAAATATTTGAACCCATAAAAATCTTGCCAGTACACGTAATATGTAACATTATAAATGATATATCTTAGCAAATAATCTATTTTTTTTGCTCTTCATAAATACAAAATAGAAATTTCATACAAACACGGCATTGAGATTCAATAATTACAAACGACAGAGATTGTACACGTTACTCGTGACTCGCGTGTGCTTCGAAGTTCTGAAGCGTTGGGATATTTTAAATTAGCACGTGGCTTTTTAATGCAAACTGCCGCATGCTTTGGAGTTCGGAATCTAAATTTAAAAAAAAAAAAACGTTGATTTCGAATAAAATGACGTTATAACCTAAACTTTGAGCTGCCTAAGGGCAATGGCTTAGGTTGTGTGTCCCACATTCGATTGAACTTCGGACCCGATTCGGTGCATTGCCTAGCCGACATGCCTTCCTCTTACTGTCTTTCTTGCTTGCTTTTACCTTTACCCGATTACTTGGGCCTGGACTTCGATATTGGATCCACCACACTTACATATAATTTTACTTTTAATTTTATTCTAAATTGAAAATTCAAATATCCAAAATAGACTAATCAAATTTATTTATATGACAATTTGAGACTAGTTTATTATAATTATTTTAAAATATTAATTTGAGTTAATATTTAATTTATTCAAATTATATTTAAAATTATATTAAATTATCATATTAGTAATATTTGATTAATTCATATTTGCTGTTAATACTTATGTACGTTCGTAGTTAATTTTTAGATATTTTTTAAAAAATTGAAAATTAAAAATATTTTTTAAAAAATTTAAAAAATTAGAAAGCTGTCTAAGGTATATGTTTTTTTATCCCCATTTTAATTAAGTTTCATAAACGCAACCCTTAATTATTAATTCAAATAAAAACTATGTTAGTATACTTTTCAAAAACAGCAAACTATGGTGGTATTACAAAACTTGTGGTTTGGACTTTGGACTATATTAGGAATTAAGGATTCTGATAATGATTTCTACCGGCACTCGTGCTTTGCGTGGTCTAACTTGATGCACAATAGCCGCATTTTTTGAATGTAAAGATAATAACTTATAAAGTTTTAAAAATTTAAAAATTATATTTTAATAACTAATTTTTAAAATAAGATAATTTTAATTAATTATTAAAATATCAAATAGCCCATTTCAAAATATTTATATCCAAATATTTTGTTATTTTGTTCAACTCTTTGATAACATGAAAAAAGCAAAATCTTTGTCTCCCCTCTTTATCGATGCAAGGGATAGAAGGATAGAGACTTTTGGTGTCCCCTCCAGTCAAGAATTGGGGTTGCACGATCACTAGCTAATAGAATATGTTTTTCTCTAATGCCTTTCTTCATTCATGGTTTGATATTTTGGTGTCTTAAGCTTAGAGGAACTACACCAATCTCTCTCGAATTTAGTAATTAAACTCTATTGCGATAAAAATATTGTAAGAGAGGTCCTGGAAAAAAATAACTCGATGCCCGGATGATAAAAAGCTTAACCCCCTCATTCTTATTACGCTCTCAATATGAAAAAATAAAAAGGGAATAAAATATATAATTTTCACATACAATTGGTGGTTAAACTCTACTGCGATGAAGATACTGTAAAAGAGGTCCTGCAAAAATAGCTCGACGTTAGGAT
The DNA here is from genome assembly GCA_025504935.2 of Erythroxylum haughtii. Lineage (NCBI taxonomy): Eukaryota > Viridiplantae > Streptophyta > Magnoliopsida > Malpighiales > Erythroxylaceae > Erythroxylum > Erythroxylum haughtii. The sequence goes on from JANSVB020000053.1 coordinate 430,665, forward strand.
GATAAAAAGCTTAACCCTCTCATTCTTATTACTCTCTCAATATAAAAAAATAAAAAGGGAATAAAATATATAATTTTCACATACTATTTTATTGAACTTATTTATAACTTTTTCACAATCATAAACGAGTAATTTTATCAGTTGCCCTCTTTTAAAAATTAAACACCAAACTAAAATATAAAATAATTAACACTCCTTAATTAATATAAAAGAATAGAAAGATTTAGAATTTTTATATGATATTAGCTTTTAAAGAAAAATGTTCTTGCACGTCATTAGTACTTAAGAAGGGTATTTCCATTATGGTCATAATTATAGAAGAAAGAACAAATTGGAATAAAACAAAAGTCTACATTTGGAATCTTAGAAATGTATTTTTAGTTGAAACTTAATACTCGTAAGTCAAAATTGAGCATGAATGATGAAACACATTAAATTAATACCTTCTTATTAAATATTCCCTCTTTTCACCTATCTTATATGTCAGATTATGGACCAAGAAAAAATCATGTGCAGCCGCACTCTTATGATTTTCGTACGTCGCACATGTCATTCGTTCAAAATAAGCGAACAGCTTCTTAGTGACCAATCCGATGTTGAGTACCCATTGGTAGTGATGGATATTACTGCTGCTTATTATAGCTTTAACAGAGAATAAAAATGCAATCTTAACTCTTGAGATGGGGGATGGATGGGGAGGGCAACCGACCTTTTGTAGTCTTTTTTTTTTGCAATTAATTAAAATGAAGCATTAATTCTTTCCATAGTCCATACCCAAGCTCATTCTTAAAAGAAAGTTTGATTCTTTCCCGTTTTGGGTCTGTTTTTTGGGTTAAGGGTGGTGAGATTTTGATTGAAGAAGAAGAGGGCAATGGAAGGAGAGACTGAATTTGAATGGGAGGTACTGGTTAACTCGGACTCTGAGGCGGTGAACTCGCCCAAGTCGGTGGATGACTCAAAAGGGTTTGAAGAAATTGGGGCTGATTCTGAGAGTATGATCAGGTTGGACTATTTCTCTCTTGAAAATGATAATATGTATTCGAAATCTGCTGTTGATACGAGTGATGGGAGTTCTGTTGAGTCTGGTAATCCGAGTTGGATTGATCCCGAATCGGATTATCGGTACCAGGGGAGAAATTCTGCTGAATTATGGCTTTCAGGCAGTGATCGATCTGAAGAGCGTAAGTCTGAAGAGGTTGGTGCAGTTAAGGAATTGGGCATTTCGGATTGTGCAAAAACTGAGGTGGAGTTTGAAGGGATCAGTGAAGTTGGAGCTAAGAAGTGTAAAGAAGAGAAATTTGAACCATTTGATGATAAATTCACTAGTATCGAAGAGAAAAGTGAACTGGATTTTGAAGGCAATATGAAAAGCCAAGTGAATTTTGAAGGATTTGATGAAACTCAAAGGAAAGGTATGAACTTGGCTGAGTTATGGTCCAATTCAGACGGTGACGCCGTGGTTTCTGGTGATGCTGGGAAGAAAAATGAGAGTTCTGCGATTTCCGATGAACTGGATGGTGAAAATGTGTCGGAGGAGGGCAATTCGAGTGTTGTTGCTGTTGGTGAAAATCAGCAACAAGGAGGTAACGAGGAGAAGAGGAAGGTGGTGTGGTGGAAGGTGCCATTTGAAGTGTTGAAATTTTGTGTTTTCAGAGTCAGTCCTGTTTGGTCTATCTCTATGGCAACAGCTGTGATGGGACTTGTTATCTTGGGACGGAGATTGTACAAGATGAAGCACAAGAGCCGGACTTTGCGGCTTAAGGTTGCTGTGGATGATAAGGTTAGATGCTACTTCTATCTTGAATTGGCTGTTTCAGATTCTGATTACATGGTTAACCCGCACCCATTCAAGTGCTATTATGCTTCGATCTTATGATCTAGTTTAAAAACTACACTCACTTTCATGGTATTGTTTTGGGTTGTTCTTACTTTAGTACTTTTTTTTAATCCCTAATAGGGAGCACCAGCTATTGTAACCAGCTTATATAGCCTCTCCTTACAATTTTCATTTGTCAAAGATTCCACTCAGTTGTGTATTTGAAAGTTCTCATAGCTGTCTCTTCAAGTAGGACTCTTCCTTCTTTCTTTTTGAAGTGCTTCTGATGCCCATTGGCAGATCAAGGTTGCTAGTTTTCTTAAGATCATACCATTATTAGATAGATCAAATGAATTTTGTCAGCTCGGATTAAGAAAAACTTCTGTGACTATTTCTGAAAAGACTCATTTGCTTACTGTTTGTTCTGATTCTGATTGATGCTATAATTCAAATTACTTGCATCTTCCACTGCTGTTGTCAAATTGTTAGATGTATGTTCGATTTTCTATACATTAGCATGGGCCATTTTTCACTTCTCATTGTATGCCATGCTGAGTGGTTTATCCGTGTCGAACAAGACTGATATCATCTGAGGCATAATAACGTGCATCGATTTAGTTTGGGCTATTATGACAAGATTTCTGTGAGATTTGTACTACTTCGGCTTGGATGTCAGATGATCCATTGTCTTTTTCTTTGGCAGTATATTTAGTAGTTACACCCATGTTGTCTTGTAAATCCTAAGCTCCTAGTGAGCATGTTCGTTATCTTACTTTCAGCATTTCGATTTGGGTAAAGATCTTTTCCCTTCCCCCACGTCGGATGCAACTCTCTGATCTACGCTTACTTCTGATTTTTGTCTGCAGAAGGTGTCTCAGGTAATGAGTCGGGCTGCACGACTCAACGAAGCATTTTCAGTGGTTCGACGGGTTCCCATTGTACGACCTCTGTTGCCAGCAGCCGGTTTGAATCCATGGCCTGTGATGAGTTTGAGATGAAGTCTTATATTTTAGCAGGTATAATGAGGAGCCATCGTGTGTCATGTTCAAGATCAAACACTTGCCTATCTTTTCTGTGTATGTAACTTTCCAATCGTTTTAGGAATCTTAGTACAAGTACAAGATTGTTTAGCTGTGTATAAACTATCTGGCTCTGTTATCTTTATTTGGTACTATATATCAAACACTCATAACACCTTCTCGGTGTAATAAGTTAGAGAACATGTTGGATATTTGTGGGTGAGAAGATAACACCGATTCTGAAGAGTGTATTGAACATTGTGTGATGGGAGTTGAACTGAACATCATGAGTGACCTACACGCAGTTGAACTTGAACAACCATATTGAATTCAACTGCCTTATTTTATTGAATCATTAATCTTTAGTGACACTTGGTTCTCCACATCCATCCATGACGTGGACCACAAAAGTGGGTTAACTACCGAACTTTTCTTGTCTTGCCCTTTTCTTGGCATCAAGAGTCAGATCTCCTAGTCCAAGTTAGTTGGTGTCGTTCTTACCAGAAAAACACATCCAACTAGAATTTACGCAATCACTACCCTTTGAGCATTTGAGGATGAACACATTTCAGTATCATAATAGTCTGTTAAGGGCATGTTTTTATTTATTTTTTCAGTTTTCTGTTTTTATTCTTAAAATATAATTAAATTAAATTTGAATTATTAATAAATATAGTTAAATTTAAAATATTGTCAAAATAAATAAAATTTGAATTTAATAATTAAAATATATTAAAAATAAATATTAATTTATAAATAAAATATAATTCTAAAATTATTTATTTTAATAAAATAAAATAATTTTTATTGATAATTTAAAATAAATATTAATTTATAAATAAAACTTAATTTTAAAATTTTTTATTTTAATAAAAAATAATTTTTATTGATAATTTATTAATAAACATTATATAAAAGATTAAAATAAATTTAATTAATTAAAAATTATTTAAAAATTTACCTAATATGTAATTATTAGTAATAAAATTATAATTATATTGATATTAATAATTAATTAATTAATTAATATTTAAAATAAAAATTAAAAGCCGATCCAAATTATAATACGTCTATGTTTACTTGTACTTGATTCTATCCCGTTTCAAAGTAAAAAATTTAAGGATTAGATTGTAACCTCACCACGTTTTTTTGGTTTTGCCGATAGGTGTTTCAGGAGGTCCTAATTTTGAGAAGACGCATTTAAGTCATTCACATTCAGACTAATCTCCGTTTATACCAGATCAACTCGTAAAGGATAAAATGCTGGTCAAATAAATTAGAACTCTAACTTGAGACCATTAGACCTCTAATTATATTTAGTGACCTCACCCTTGATAAATACTTTGTCAAAGGATTAATGGGAAATAAAGCAACATTTTCATTGAATACCAGAACTAACATGCATACATTGACAATCCAAACGAAAAACAGACAAAACTGTAACTCTCAAGTTATTTAGCAGACAAACAAGTTATTGTCATGATGCTGAACCGGAAGCCTTGGAACGACAAAGAGAAAAATCTCCAGCCTACTCATTAGCTAACCCTTCACCGCTCTTAATGGTCTTGATAATAGAGGCAGCCACGATAGAGATGTCGTGAACTCTCATGTTCATGTATGTCAATGGAGATTTGTTTGAGAAATCTTCCTCGCACGACATTGCCTCTGTTGCAACATCGTAAGAGGCTTGTTCAGCGAGCCTGTATCTTTCTGTCTTCAAACCTTTAATGGCTTGAGGGATATCTTCTCCCACGATCGCATTGTAACGATGAGCACATGAAATTAAGGCTTGTCTGATATTTGATTCGAGGCCGGGTTGTTCGAGCCACTTGTTGACGTGATTAAGTGTCTGTGTAGCTCTGGCTTCAACGTTGGAGACCATGATCCTGGCTAAGCCTTCCTCGTCAGTGTCGTAGCTCTGAGGATTTGACAGTAGTGTTTTGACACAGATGTCGTAGTAAGGTGTCTGCTTGCATGTCCTGTCGATCAAGCTGCCACCTATCTTCCTTGGAATAGCAGCATTAATAGGAATGATGAACATCAAGAACACTAAGAGATTCTTCATTTTCACGAGAAATTACGAGTGGGATTTCGAGATGGTTATGTTTCTGAGAGTACTGCGTTAATTTCTCAATGTAGGAATTGTGTTCTGCTTTGGAATTGGATGCAGTAGACGTGAGCTTGTTGGAGTTTCTCTGCTACCTTGCTCCTTAAATACACCAGGACGGTTCTACTAATTTTACTATGTGGAGTACTAATTCAAAGATCATTTAAAACGAGACTATACATTTTTATGAAAGTTTCCAATTGATTTACACGTAATACTTAATTGGTACAGATTTACATACGACCAGTTCCAGATTAATGCCTTCTAAAGATTTGCCTTCTTGCTCGCCTCAAGCCAAGGCTCTTAAGAACGTCCTTAAACCAAATTGTCTCCTCAACCCAAGCCAGCATTTTCGTGCTAGCTTTAGCTTCTATCAAGAGTCAAATACTAAGTTATATTGCAGAATGGTCAGAACAATAACATTACCAGATCAACACAGGGATTTTAATTGGAAACGTACACCAATGGCCATGGTATTAACTTTGAGAGTTGAATATTAAGTTCAATGGCTGTGTAGTTGTTTCGTATCCATATATTTACACGTATGGATTTAGATTGTGATTTCTATTGCACCATTAAGCTGCTGAAACTCACAAATTTGTTCACAGATGATGATTGATGTATTTAAGATTTTTAATTCGATTCACTTTAAGCTTTCCTTTTAACAAAGTGGATTGTTTCATCCTCGAAGGTTAACAAATTGAAGAGCTCTCAAGCTATAAGACAAATGATAGGTTTTTGAGATTAAAGCATGAACAGAGCATGAAGTGGAATATACGATCAGGTTTTGCAGAATTAAAATGCAGGAAATAAAATGAAAGTGTTAGCGAGATTTCTTAGAACTTGCACAGCAGATTGGTGACACCAATTTCATAATCCTCTTAAAAATTAGAGTGAATTGTAATCCTTTATCCGATTTTTAAACCTTCTTTGAAATTGAATTGGATTTTATTATTTCGAACCACAATCACTTAAACCATTTACACCACTCCTTTAGCTGTGATTGGTGTAGAGTTGAAACAGGTTAGATAAGTTGAGAATGACGAGATCTAACAGTTACACCGTTAAGGAGGAAGGCACTAGTGTCTATTTGGAATATACCTTTTAATTCAATGAACAGCTACAACAGTATCTTGTTTACAGTGAGACAAGTACTTCCATGATGAAGTATGACCACAGTTAAATATTGTACAGCGTACACAACTGCGCAGACAGTTCTCATAATTTATGAGTCAAGCAAACATGGCAGAATTCAGAAAGGAACAATTAGCCACCACTTATGGGAGGTATTATAGCCAACTCATCCTCTTCTTTGATAATTGCTGATTCAGTTGTATATTCTTCATTTAGAGCAAGAACCATACAGCCTCGAAGTTCTTCCAGGCCAGGAAACAGAGCAACTAGCTTATTTAGACAATCACTGGCAGTACTACCAGATGACACCTCCAATGGCATGGAGGGCAGTCCAACTATATCTCGAGCTCTAGCAAAAAACAAAACCTTTATCTTAACAGACTCCTTTTTGCTAGACTGATAATCAGCATTTTCAGCCTTAACCTCTGTGACATCCATAAGAAGGAAAGAGTAAATTCAAGTAAAACACGTCCCTGCATCAATGGCATTACAGTTTTAGTTCAAGACAATCAAAAGCATTGCCCAACTTTCAAGAGGGAAAGAAACAAGTAAAAGACAAAGGGTTTCAAATTGTCTCATAGATATAAAAATTAGTAATACAGGAACCTGCAGTGAAGAATGCATGATTTGGGACAACCAACCGAAAGTATGATTGCTCCATAAACAGTTTTCATAGTTACTTAAAAGGCGTAAAACTAAACAAGAAAATAAATTTTCATGCAAAGTTAAAAGTTCAATACCTAATAAAATTAACCACCAAATCAAAAAGGATTGGCCTTATACCCCACTTGCGAGTTGCAACATGTACAGCTTCAATGGTAAAATGACTTAATACATGTATTTGATATTCTTGTACAAATACTGCACAACTTTTTGGAGAAAAAAAAGAAGTTATTTGAGTTCTTAATTCAATATGCATACAACACTATGCAAACCCTCAAATAATAAAGAAAAAAGGTGAAAATGCGTTTAGTAAATAAGAACTTTCAATTCATACTATATAAGGGATCAATATCAGAAAATTTGTGAGGTCATTCCTAGCAAAATAAACATCCATAAAAAAAGAGAGGGGGAGAACTTTAAAATGAAGATCTCAGCATGTTTAATCAAGACATTCTAAAGGCCTTATAATTAGTAAATGAAAACTATGCACATTCTAATGAACTCAACTTCAATCCAACATATCACAGATGAATTCACATGGTTCAAAGCATGCATTTGTTGAAGCTGAAAATTTGGCATTACTATTTGTCTACCTGAAAACTAAACCATGCAGAATGTATAAACTACGTAAAATGCAGCAGCAACCTGGGTATCATTTCTAACAACTTTAATGTCATCATATATGTCATTCCATACAAAAACTACCATCACCATAGATTGACGCGCTAGGCCCAGATTTACATGCCCAGAGGACAGGAACTAACAAACATAAATGGCAAAGCCATGACATAACTAAGCTCTGCCATTTCTGAAAAGAAGTAACACTACCAAATTGGTCCACAGCCCTTGAACTCGAATGACTCAACATATATAGTAATGCGAAAAGGAGAAGGAATGCTTTGTAATCGTTAGAAGCATCAGAAATAATTAAGCTTTATAAAGCAAACTAAAACTTTATGCCCCTAACATATGGTACTTCATCATATAAAATGATTTTGACTATAAATACATATAATCTCCCAAGATTTAGGATAATCAAGTCCCCAGAAGACCATATGCAAAAGTAGAGCGGATATAAACAATACGGCACACGAAAGCCCTCGCATAAAATCCAAGTCATTTTCAGAAGACTCAACCAGGGAAATCTACAGCATGTCCATCCAGGAATAAAAGATCAAAGCTTATCATACCCAACAAAACCAAACGAGCAAATTATAAGCCAGAAACATTTATTAACATTCATATGGAGCCGCAATTCAGTTATATGGTATACGAGCTCTGAGGACATGGTGCCTCGGGGATTCCATTGAACAAAGCATGAAACAAGATTAATAATTCACCTGCAAAACTATAAACTAGTTGTAAAAACTAAAAAAGGGTTTGGTGGAGCTAGCGAAGGAAAGCACTGGGTCCAGAAAGTTGGGCAGAGGTAGCCTTTGATCGATACGCTACAGCTTTTGGGTTCGTTGTGAGGCTTGAGAAGTTCTGGCGACGGTGTACCCGGTGGCGCGTGAACGGGAAACGAAAGTCAAAGATGGGAACTTCCGTTTGGGCAAAGATGCTGAGCTGTTGTCACGAAGAGAAGAGGCATATGGGGCTCATTTATTTTTGTCATTATAACTCTAAATTTTTTAAAATTTAATAAATATAGAATATTAGGGAATTCTTATTCCGATTAACCAAGTTTTATTAAATTTTACTAACATATTTTATATAAGGTCTCTATTTTGAAACTTTGGTCGGATCGGCCGGTTTGACCGGTTTAGTTAGTGACTGATTAGTTATTCAGTCCGGTTGATCTCTAAAAATTAGTCTTCAATTGAACCAATGTCAACCGGTTAAACTTATAGTCGAACTAGTTGACAACTAGTTCAATGATTTTTTTGTTTATTTTAACACATCACTTTATATTTATATTTATTTATATTATTTGAATTTTTTATTTATATTATTCGATATATTTTTTATTTTTTTTAATATTATTAATATTATATATAATTATTATATAATTATGACATCACAGTGATTTAATCGGTGGTCCAATCGGTCAAACTAATCGGTAATTAATAAAGTTTCCAATTCAACGTTGGGTCTTAATTTTAAAACTTTGTATAAGGTTGATATAAATATGTAAAAGTGACGCATAGTTAAAAGATCCGTACAGAAACAAAGTGCTTTAACCCTGACATTAGGCCCAACTGGGCTCACACCTTATCTTTCAATTTGTCTCAATTTGATTATATTTTAACTCGGCTTATAATTTAATTAATTTTAATTAAATTTGTTAATTTCAAGTTAAATCATTTTAGACTACAATAAAAATGTCATTTTTAACTAAAAATAAAAGATGGACTTAAAATTAATTTTATATTAATAAATTAAATTTATATCAAATTAAATAGTTTGATTTTTGTTAAAAATATTATTTATATATTTTTAAATAATATTATCTTAAATGACTTAAATAAATTTGTATTTTAGAATTAACTGGTTGTCATACGTAAAATTAATCAATCATATAATTTTATTACATGATTAATTTATATTATGAGTTAATATACATACGCTACTTTGTAGATAAGATATAACTTAATATTGTTCCTAAAATACTTGAAATAGTATTTCTATCATTTAATTATAAGACGAACTATTAGATCTCTCTAACCAAACTCTACGTATTAACATAATTTTTATTGAGGAGTTGTTGTTTTTTTCTATGCAATATAGTTTAAAGGAGTGAAAACAATAAAGCATCAATTACGATTTTCAATAATTTTATGAAGAAATTGATCAATAATATTATATATTTATGAAATTGATAATCATTATTTCTTGTGTATATATTAAATAAAATTAGAATATGCTTAATTTATTTGAATTAATTGACGAGTCGTTAATTTTGAGCTCTTGTTTTTTATATTGATTAAATTATAATTTCTTATTTTTAAATAAATATATTAATAAATAGTTGAATATTAAATAAATCATTAAATATATAATTAAAATTCGTAAATTATATATTTTAAATAAATTATAATATAAGCACAACTCAATCCTTGAATCTCTCAAATTAGAAGACTCCATGGACTTGTTTTACCACCGGAACTACTAATATTATTGCAATATTTATCTCTTTTTGGCAATCATGTTCTTTATTTTGGATCTGAATGCAAGGCGCAGTACACAGAGTGCTTATTTAATTTAGAAGTTACATAAAGTAGTTAATACAAACTTAACTGCTCATGTTCTAACATTTGATCAAACGCTGCAATAATCCCAACCTGTTCCTCAACCTTTCATCGAACTCAGCGTCGAAAAGTTCAAGTCTTCTTCATCATCAACAGCTAAGCTTTGCATGGGGCTAGCGGAGGACCACAGAGGCAGTCATTACCAACATACGCACTAGCAGGGAATTTAGCTGCAGGAATCTTTCCACAGAGATGGTTGTAACTTACGTTCAAACTATCCAGTCCTGAAACTGCACCCGGCAGCTTTCCATACACCAAATTCTTCGACAAATCCAACTGTTTTAGCGTACTCACGATCCTCAATTTTCCCATATCGAACTTCAGCTTGTTCCTTGCAGCCCAGAACCCTACCAGATAATCAGTGCTGTTTAGTAACCAAACTGGACTCCCTGATATCTCGTTGCCAGACAGATCAATATAGTCGTAAAAATACGTCTCTTTTGGCCTCCATTGGCTCAGGTTCATTTTGATGCCACAGTTCGCGAGCTTGAGAGAGAAAATGATCGGAGACGAAGTCACCCATGTGGGGATTGTGTTGAGATGGAACTTGTTATTCGATAAGTGAAGAGACTCTATGCCTTTCACGTTCATTACAGGAAAAGGGTCGACGAGAGAGTTGTAAGAGAGGTCAAGATTGAATATTTTTGTGAGATTTGCAAAGGTTTTTGGCACAACTCCTGTTAACTTGTTCCCAGAAAGGTCAAGTGTGTCAAGAGACTGAAATCTGCCAAGAAAATCTGGGATTTTCCCTGTAAGTCCATTGTGGCCTAGCTCAAGGTAACCCAGTTTTGGTGCTAGAGACGAGATTGAAGATGGTATATTCCCGGAAAATTTGTTGTGAGAAAGTCTAAGAATTCTAAGATCGGTAAGTGGTGACCAAATATCAGGTATCGTCCCAGAAAGTCGGTTGAACTCTAAACTCAAAAATGTCAGGTTCTTCAGCTGCCCAACTCCAGCAGGCACAGTGCCAGAGAGCAAATTATTACCCAATTTCAACTGACTCAGCTGAGTTAACTCGGATATTGAACTGGGTATCGGTCCGCTGAACTGATTTCCGGCAAAACTGAGAGCTTCAAGCTTTTTCAACTTGCCTAAGTTCTCAGGTATTTGACCCGAGAGCTTGTTGTTCTCTATGTAAACATACTTAAGTTCAGGTAACCCAAACAGAAGATCCGGAAATTTACCCGTAATATTTCTCAGATTTTGCAAGTAGATACCGTCAAGATGTTGGATTTTGACAAGAGACGGTGAGATCGTACCAGATAAGTACCCGTTAGATTTGTCGGGTTGGCCAGAGACGGAAATGGCGGTAACCCGGTTGTTGATGAGGCAAGTAATGCCGGACCAAGAACAGCAGTCCGTACCCTTTTTCCACGAGTTTAGAATTCCTGATGGGTCGTAGGTGATACCGGACTTGAATGCCAAGAGACCCGCCTCATCGTCCACGTGGCAGGCGGCACATGCTTCTCTCAGAATGCAGAGCGATAACACCAGGAGCAGAAGAGTGTGTAAGAAAAGGGAATGCCTGTTCTTCATTTCAACTTGCCGGTGAGGAGAAGTTCTGAAATGGGCTTGGACTTAATAGGGTTCAATGCTTGAGATGAACTCTTTCTGCTTTGCAACAGCGCTTGATCATTATCATTAGGCTAAGCTCAGAAATCGATGATTTGGGTCAAACATTGTGGGCATTATCTGCGTACTAGTCTGTCTTGCATTCGTGAAAAAGGAGTGGTTTTCAAAATGAAAGACACGGTTTAATATTATGCGTTTTATTTTATTTTATAAATTTTCATTATTTATTTATGTGAGTCTTATATTTTTTATGTAAAATTTATATAAAATATATATAAATAAATAATTAAAATTTATAAAATATTATAAAATTATACTGAAAATCTGAGTCTGTCTTGCATTCGTGAAAAAGAAAATGGGATTTTTTATTAGACTTGCCCTTTCTCTTTATAGAAAGTTGTACTTTATTAAAGCAAACAACAGTAAATATTTTACTCATACGGGAGATTTTGATAAGGACAACAATATAGCCTTATCCTTAATTAGTTGAGGATAAGGTTATAAATAAATAAATAAAAAACATTAAAACAAATACAAGATAAAATAATCAAATAAAAATTATAACAATAAAATATTAATTCTTTTTAGAAAAGTGAATATATTCTTAATTATTTTAAATATATATATCAACTTAATTATCAAATACATAATTATTTTTAAAATATATATCAACTTAATTATCAAATACATGTAATAATTTATAAATTATGTATGATATTTATAAATAAAAATTATTAATTATGTATAATAATTTGTAAATTACATTATTTGAGAAATTATTTGATGAATAACTAATATTATTTTTAAATCATTAAAATAAGTAGAAAGATCTTTCAGGTAATAGAATTATATATATATATATATATAAAGCAGTGGTTGTAGAGCCCTGACATGGCCAATGACCTCATCCCAATTTTGCACATGATAGCTTGATCACTTCCATCAAGTTGTCAGTTCCACTTGGTTGCTTCTGTCGTTAAATAAGAATTAGATAATCTGGCGCACACCAAAGTTTAGAACAAAGGATCTTGCGTCAAGCCTCCGTTCTTATTCACCGACAGGTAACAGCTGTGACATACACGTTTAACAGGTGTCTCAGACAAGTGTGGTCCTAGATATGAGATTAAGTTCAAACTTGATAAGTCCTACCCATTTTCCCATTATCTTTACTAAAGCATTGTTGTCAAAATATCTCACTTTTGATACATTTCAATTATTTACATATAATTGTAATGGCACAAATATAGTCCTCTTTCATTTTTTAAAATAATATACAATAATAATAACCACAAGTTAGTTGAAATTTTACTGATACACAAAATTTAAAAAAAATTCAGGAATGTACAACCTTATCTTTAAATAGTTAATACAGTAAAACCTCGATAAATGAATATTCGATAAATTAATAATCTCGATTACATAATAATTTTCTCCGATCCCGATTTGAACCAATGGGATAAAATAATAACCTCGCTAAATGCATAAAATAATAGTTTTTTAAAAAAATCCTTGAGGCCTACTGAAAATATACAATAATAATTCATTAAATAAGTATGAAAATTACATATATAATTCATAGAATAAAGCACTTCCTAAACAATTTTTATTTCAAATTTTATGCTTTCCTAACATATGAATCTATAGTCAATTGATTCTTCTTTTCAAGCGAACTGAATCCAATTTCATCTTTAACTTTTTGGAGGGCATAAACTACATTCGGCACATTCTTCTCATTTTGAAGC
>JANSVB020000053.1:445721-466930 GCA_025504935.2 Erythroxylum haughtii
ACGATTAACTCAAAACATCGGTTATATCCCGGAGTGGTTCATGTTGTGCAAGCGTTGGATGAGAATAAGAATGCTTTGGCGATGGTTACGGAGCCCTTGTTCGCGTCGGTGGCCAATGCGCTTGGGAATGTCGAGAATTTGACAGACGTGCCTAAGGAGCTAAAGGGAATGGTACGCGTTTATTTCTATTTTTTTTTCACTCTCTGTTTGTTGTATAGGCTTTGGTGATCTGTATGATGCTTTAGAATTTACTATTTTGAATTTTGATGCCGATGCCCATATGTAATGTAATGATGCTTCTAAGAGGTTTTCCAAGAACTATTAAAGTCGTTGAAAAGATTTTCGCTTTGCAGGAGATGGGATTGTTGGAGGTGAAGCATGGTTTGCTCCAAATTGCGGAATCCTTGGACTTTCTACATAACAATGCGCATCTTATTCACCGCTCTTTATCTCCTGAGGTATTTTTGTGCGTTGTTCTTCTTGATCTTATGTCTCACTTCTTTGTGTATTTTCGTTTGGTCTTCTATTCTGCTTATGGTCAGATTTTTCGATCCACCTTTTTGACCTGAAATTGAAAGTTTTCATTGTTTCATCCAGACACTAGAAAACATGATTAAAAACAAACCCTGAATTTTAGAGTTATATAGAAGAGAGAATCAGAATCAAATTACAGAAATTCACTGGGATCGTTGGTGAGAAGTTTCACTCCATTATTTATCAAGCGGAATGAAAGGGCGTTTCAGTCCCAGAGTTTAGCTTGAAATGATGAAATCCAATACACGATATAACCTTTAGGGTATGCAATAAACATCATATTTGTTGAGAACAAGGGATTTAGTGTGCGCTTCGAGTTAAATTGAGTTCAGATTGATTAATTCTTACGAAATATTGCTTGCCTCTATAATACTTTTTTTTTTCCATCTTATAATGCTTTCAACACTTGATTAGCCTCCCCAAAGAAGAAAAACAGTAATTCTAAATTATACCTCATATTTTTTTTCATCAGTGCCATAAAGTATACCCTACTTGCAAGTTGCGTCTGCTAGTACTATGGTGGTTTCTTTTTGAATTGTGCCGATAATCAAAGTTATTGCCATATGGAGAGTACAAAAGTAGTAATGAGTGGTTGTTGAAAAGGAAATACTCAGAAATGGAAGATAATAAAATAACGATTAGCATGGTGTTAGCATCCTGCTTGCAGAAGTGGAAGATGTAAAATGTAACGTAAGATTGTAATATGTTTTAGTAATTGATTGGAAAGAGATACTGCACATCAACTAAAATAAAATTCTGGATAAGAAGCAGTTATTCTACGGTGTATCACTGTTTGATCATCTCCACCTGGAATTTGTCCAACATCTGAAAATCTAGGTACGATTGTAATGTAATTGATTGGAAAGAGATACTGTATATCAACTAAAGTAAAATTCTGGATAAGAAGCAGATGTTTTTACAGTATATCAATCACCGTTAGATCATTTTCTCCTGAGATGTGTCCAGCTTAATGACAATTGAAGCTACATAAAATGTCAGACCAGTTATGCTATTTGTGCTTCTGGAAAGGGGGGAAGGGTTTGGATTAATTCTGATGAGAAAAGAACTGAAAAGTCACGCTAATTACATACTCACTCTTTTTCATACCCAGGGAAGCTGTTTTTTGGGTGGCTGTAGTTGGCTGATTCATATAATCGAGGGATCTCTCACTAGAACTTTCTTTTGGCTGTATAATGGTTGCTCTCTTAAGAGATGCATGGACTGTTCTTGTTTTAGTAATTTTCTTTTGAATGCAAACTTGATATCCTAACATTTGATGAAAACCTGTAATTGAATCTTTCACTTGAGGGGAGTTGATCAGTCTAATAAGATATTTGTCGTTGCAGAATGTCCTAATTACTTCGAGTGGTGCATGGAAGCTTGGTGGATTTGGTTTTGCAATTCCAACAGATCAGGCTTCTGGTGATTTGGCTAGTTCACAGACCTTCCATTATGCTGTAAGTTAAAGTTGTTATTTGTTGTGAACATAATTATTTTGATATTATCCCCTCCTGAATGCACTAGGTTGAAACATAACGTTTTTCTTTTTTTATAAGAAAAACACAAAACATCTTTGACTCAGCCCTTATCTATTTTGTTTCTTCTTATGTTGCCTCTTCAGTTGAATATTTTATTTTTGTATAAATTTTATTTAAGCTTTTAATTTGTTTTCTTGTGGATGCCAAGGAATATGATGTTGAAGACTCTATACTGCCCCTTCAGCCATCTCTGAATTACACAGCACCTGAACTTGTTCGCAGCAAATCACCTTCAGTTAGTTGCTCTTCTGATATTTTCAGCTTTGGGTGCCTCGCCTATCACTTGATCGCTCACAAACCCTTGTTGGATTGCCATAACAATGTTAAAATGGTATTGAAGAATCCATATCTTCTGTTGTCTTCAAATTTTGATATCGCATAGTGATAAGTTTTCTAATGTATTTTTCATTCTGTTGAAAATAGTTTCTAATTATGTGTTTGTCTCATTGGACGGGATTTTCTTTGTTTTTTTACTTGATTAGTTAAATTCGTGAGCCATTAGAAACATCTTTGGGTTTTAAAGTTCCCTGAAAGAATATTAACTTTCTTTTGGTCTTTCTCTTGCTTTGTTGACTAAATAATGTAGAAACAGATTTACTGCTTTGTAATTCATGCTGGACCATCAGTTGAAACACAAAATGTTGCAATCCCTTAAGATTCGTTGGTTTATGAGCTGGTTGGTGAAAACAGATAATCACCTGGATAAATGAAATTTACCGTCCTGTCAATGTTATCTGGACTGCATTCTGATTAGGATTAGAGATATATCATATTTATATTGCTGATAGCCCTTGATGGTCTGATGCTTTCTAAGTACTTCCAGTGCTAAAATTGTTGGTTTCTCTTATTCATTAAAACATACCTTATTTTGATACTATCCTTTGTTATTGATGTATATTTTGTTCACATTTGCAGTACATGAATACATTGACGTACTTATCCAGTGAAACTTTCTCCACAATTCCATCAGAGTTAATTCCTGACTTGCAGAGGATGCTTTCTATGAATGAGTCTTACAGGCCAACCGCAATGGATTTTACTGGTAAAATGTTGATTTGCATTATGCTTATGTTATCTATCCCCATACCTATCTTGGCATCAGCTGATAAATGGTGGAAATTGTACATTTTGAAGATATTTACATAGATATGAAGGTGATCACATTGCGAAGTATTAAGTTGTTTAATAGTAAATTTATGAGTAATCCACATAGAATAGTCAAAAGCAGTTTACACTTTTCAGACCAAATATTCTTCAATTTCCAAATTTTTAACAATTTCAAGGATAATGGGAACTTCTCTTTAGATGCCTGTGTTTCCATTACTCCCTTAGTTAAAAAAATGACAACATTGATAATATTCATCTGGCACTATTGGGTCCAGATCATCCGTTCAGGGTTTTGTAGGGTAGATTGTGGTCAATTATTGTGTTAGAATGCAGTTATTTCATTCAAGTCACTGCATCAGGTTCAGTATTGTGTTGGGTTCCCACAGAAGTTTCTCTGTATCACAATGATTTTAAAGTTGCTTTGTGTGTCAATAAGAAATTGTAAGCACTTAGCTTGCTAACTATCTGTAGGATTTATTTATTTAGTTAACATCCCTTTAATTTGTTCATGTTTTAAAGATTCATGATTCTTCCTGGCAGGCTCTCCATTTTTCCGGAATGACACTAGGTTGCGTGCTCTACGATTCCTGGACCACATGCTTGTATGCATTTGCATTTTATTTTAACTATTATGCTTCTGAGGATATATTCACCTGGGGCATTGTTTTAAGAAAACCAAAGATAAAAAATAAAAAAAAGAAAATGAAGTTTTAATGGATTTTACTTACATCATATTTCATTTTCTTCCAGGAAAGAGATAACATACAGAAGTCGGAGTTCTTAAAAGCATTATCAGATATGTGGAAAGACTTTGACTCCCGTGTATTGCGGTATAAGGTCATAAGATTTTCCTTGCTCACTGATAATCTTCTATTGCTATGTACTTAATCTTTTCTTTTTCTTTTTTGTCCTCAAAAATCAGGTGAAAAGTGGTAAATGTATTTTTCATAACTTTTGTAATTACAATGTGTAGTTTTTAGGAAAGTTGAACTTTTATCCAAATTGAGAAATGCCAGGATATTTCAAGAAAAACAAGTTTACGATTCTCTAGCTGAGTCTACAGAAAGTTTGTTTCTTGAATTCCTGTGAGAAGGGAGAGTTTGTATGAATTAGTACACTACTTTATGAGCATAAGGTTTCCTATTGATATATTAGAAGTTAAAGAATATATGAATGTGGAAATTTTCAGTGAGCAACCTCTTCTTGCAGGTTCTTCCACCTCTTTGTGCAGAACTTAGGAACCTGGTTATGCAACCAGTAATTCTCCCCATGGTTCTCACTATAGCAGAGTCTCAGGTTTGGACCTCTCATCATTGTAATTTAACAGTATTTGTACAAATCTGGAAACGTTGTGTCGTGGCATCTCAGGATCCAACACCACGTAGAATTGAAATTTCTTTTAAGTTTTGAGTATGTCTTGCAAGCTGTGACATTATCCTTTTTCAAATTGGTGGTAAATTGTAATTGGTTATGTTGCTTTAAAAGATATATTATTTTGAATGGATGACTTGCATACTTTCTTGTCTTGTTGAGCACTCTGACATCTTCAATATATTCTCATTAGAATTGTTAATAAATGTGATCTATAATCATGTGTATGTAATTTGGTGTGTGTGCGGTGAATATTTAACTTGAGTTTGTGAATATGACCATAGTGCAGATACTGAAAGTTATAAGTTCTGTGGATTTCTTTTTCAAGTGTAGATGAAGAATTCTTTGTACTGAATTCCTTCTTGGTTCATTTGAATGATATTCAAAAGCAACTCTTTCTTGAGTTTATGGATATTCAAGAAGGTCATTTACATTTCTTTTAAATGAAGTGATTGCTGAAGCTGGAAACACTTAAAATATTTCTTCTGTGTACTAGGATATTCATCTTTTGATTTCTTCCTTCCCTTCTCCATTTCCTACTATTATATTTCTGTATAACTTTTGATGGTTAATTTTCCAAAAAAAAAAGCTTTTGATTGTTATTTGGTATTATAGGCTTGAATTGTGCTTGGTTAAGCACAAATTGGGGCTAGTGGCCTAAGCCTTTCATATTTAAGAATTTGTTGTGACAGGATGGAAGACTATGTTCTACAATACCAAAATGAAACAGAAAGTTATAGTTTTTATAAGTTTTGGTGCAGCAACAATTGAATAATGGTTTATTAAGTCTGCTGCGATTTGGTAGTTAGAGCATATTGGAAGTCTCAAGTTCCCCAATACCAAAATAAAGCATACAGTTTTATTTGTTATAAATTTTGGTGCATCAACAAAATTGCATAATGGTTTATTAAGCCTGCTGTTCTAATATGTAAGAGTGGCGAGGAGCATTTAAGAAATCTAACGCCCACTTATGCGCGAGGTTGGAACAACTCACATTGTAGATTTTTAGTAGAATGCTTGGATCTCTCAACAGATGAAGTCTAGGCGGAGACTGAATATTGTAGCAGGACTTCTATTTTTATATAGACAGATGGGTATCTGATGTTCAATTGAGAATTAAAAGGAATCAGTGAGAACTTGGAGTTCTATATTGTGGATGGATTTGCAGTGGAAATCCTCATTAAGAAGTATCATGGTTCACAATTGACCCAGCGATATGCATGTTATCCACTTTTTGTTTTATTTCTACCTAAGACTCTTACTCTTGAGGCCAAATAGTTTCTAATATCCAAATGTATGTTGCAGGATAAAAGTGACTTTGATATATCTACTTTTCCAGCTCTTATCCCGGTCCTAAGTACTGCTGCTGGTGAAACCTTATTGCTGCTTGTGAAGCATGCTGAACTTATAATCAATAAGGTAAAGTAAAAGTTATATGCTACTCTAGTTATACTCGGATTCCATAAAAGCAATCTAATGGACGTTGGCTGTTATTACATTTTGACGTCTAGCTTTCCTCAGCATATGCACCATCCATATTTAGAAGGCCTTAGAAATTGGAATAGTGTATAGGTTTCTGTGCTTTGTAAATGGATTCAAAATTCATTGTCAGCTTATACTAGTGCTGTTTATTTTGATCACATTCTTCTTAAGTTATCCATGTGGGTACCTTTTCTTTTCTTTTTTTTTGAAAAGAAGTTATGGTCAAAACTTCTGATAGATGTCAACTACCAATTATCTAAATGTGGGCTCATCTATAATTTCCTTCATGAGAATCATGCTGTTGGAATCATTTTGATTGAGGCAGGTTTGTGCATTTAGTTGTCTACCCTATACATATAATTCCCTCTCCTTGGTATCCTATTTTAGCATGAACCTTTGTGACACTTGAACTGCATGGCTTTCCTTTGTTTTTTTTTAATCTCAATTCTTCATTCTCCCATCTTTTCTTTCTTCCATAGGCAGTTGAAACACTTTAGCTAGAAACACTGAGAAATTAAGCTATGCTATTATTGCAGACTACTCAGGAGAATCTGGTTTTGCATATACTGCCTCTCATTGTTCGAGCCTATGATGATACTGATCCACGCATTCAAGAAGAGTCTTTGAGGAAATCTGTGTCTCTTGCTAAGCAGCTTGATATTCAGGTGAACTCCAACTTTAATGGATATTTGCATTATGTGTATTTGTGTGCATTCACTCCCTTCCTCTTGCAAACACTTATAGTTGTATGCAGTTAGACCTTTATGTCAAACAATAATTTATATATATATATATATATATATGTATGTATGTATGTATGTATGTATGTATATATATATATATTTATATATGTATGTATGTATGTATGTATGTATATAATAGTAGTTCTTTATGGCTTGCATATAATTCCAATCAATTCATTTGTACTATTTGATAATCTATGCTTCCCTTGTTTAGGCAAGGGTGGACTAAACATATTTTCTGTTTAGGAAAATGTATGAGAAAACTTGATGCATCTGGTATTCATAGCCAAACTTTTGTAAGCTCATAAAGCAGATTACTGGGATGGCTTGTTCTTCACCAGATGATTTATGTCAAGTACTTGTTTCATACTAATGTTGATGCTTTTGATATTTCCTTCTACATTTTTGAAGCAGTGACGAATATTTTGTTTGTTACCTGAGATTTTATGAATTGTACCGGAGCTTTTCTCAAAACTGTCTTGCACATGGAATACTAATATTTGGCTATTTCAAAATGATTGTACTGTATGGTTGTGAAAATATACCTGTTCAGTGACTTCTCTAGCACACCTTGTGGAACCTTACCTTTGGATTAATCAGCAGTTCATTAAAATTATATTGGAGGGCACCCTTCAGGATATCATATCCAACTTGTTGTTCAACATATTGTAGATGATCTGAACATACCAGAATAAGGTTTCATAGGATTTTAGGACACTACATTTTGACATCTGATGCATTATTAAATAATTGTGAGCATGTTCTATGTTTAATTACTCATCCATAATTTTGAAAAATCCTCGACACTTTTTGCAGTGAAGTGTGCCTGTTGTAAATAATTTTGTTATCGAGTTAATGTTGCCAATTAGAAACATAAAATTTAGTAAAACATAAAAGTTTGTCTAACTATTTGAATAAGAGTGACCTTCTCGCCATTTAGTTTGTACTGCTATAAGATTAGCCACATAACTAACTGCAAACAAAGCTATCAAATACTGTCAGTGTTCTTGTCTGATGTGATTTAGGAGGGAATAATGAAGCCTCCTGTCCTTATGATGATATATTTGTATTTTCCGCTTTTTGCAGCTGGTAAAGCAGGCAATTTTGCCCCGTGTTCATGGTCTGGCTCTTAGAACAACAGTTGCTGCGGTATGGTATTCTCTATATGGTGCATTTCATACTTGAGTTCAGTAGTCATTTCCTCAAGTCACCGTGTCTTATAAAAGTTGTGCTCTATCTATTTATGTCTGGAATAAAACAAAACAGAAAATTATTCTTTCCCTATAACAACAAAATACCATGTTCTTTTACTATCAAGGTCGAGGGTTTTAGTTGTATTCAACTCATTTTAATCTTGGACTTAAGTTGCTACCTGTTCAAAGTTCTCATGATAATTGCATTATGTGAAAGATGATTGTTATAACAGTTTTGGTCCTTGAGTTCCCTATAACAACAAAATACCATGTTCTTTTACTATCAAGGTCGAGGGTTTTAGTTGTATTCAACTCATTTTAGTCTTGGGCTTAAGTTGCTACCTGTTTAAAGTTCTCATGATAATTGCATTATGTCAAAGATTATTGTTGTAACAGTTATGGTCCTTGAGTTGACGCGACCTTCATAGAATGATTAACCAGTGTTAAGGGTTACTTGATTATTTTTGTTATCATTCTTATTTTTCTTTCAAATGATATAAATTTAACTAATCAATAAATTGTTTAACACCTTTAGTTGATATTGGTTAAAATTCTTAAATTCTTGACCACGCCATATTACCTCAGTGCATATTGTCTGATATTAGAGTTTGTGTAGAATAAACTTACACAAAAGCTGATCATGGTCTTAAAGAAAGACGTCTAAATTCTAGCTTCATAATCAATCATAGCTTGTGGTTTGAACTTACATGGGAGTAGATGTAATTGATTGTTTATTTGTATGGCCCCAGAAGATGGAGAAGAATGAAGTAGAATTACTGAACCAACATTGTTAAATTTCTTACCAAACGTCTGATAATGCACGACCTGTTTTATGTTTTTAAGCTGACATCATTTGAGTAGTTTAGAATTCTAATGAAGGTGGTTGGTGCTTGTCTGAACATATAGGCTTAATATTAAGGGAACTATTTTATTTCCTTTGGCAGGTTAGAGTACATGCTCTTCTGTGCCTTGCAGATCTTGTTCGAAAGCTAGACAAACATGCTGTCCTGGAAATCTTACAAACAATTCAACGTTGCACAGCTGTTGATCGTTCCCCTCCTACCCTTATGTGCACTCTTGGTGTTGCTAACTCAGTTCTCAAGCAGGTAGTTCATCCTGTAATATTTGGTTAACAACTGTTCTAGGTTTTTGAAGAATCTAGTGCAAGACAATAATGCATTTTCTTCTACTTGTTCCTCTTCAGTACGGAGTAGAATTTGCAGCTGAGCATGTCCTTCCACTCCTCACTCCTCTTCTCACTGCCCAGCAATTAAGTGTTCAACAGTTTGCCAAATATATGCTGTTTGTAAAGGACATCCTCAGGTACTGATGTTGGTTCCCCTGTATGCATCAAACTTTTCCTTGCGATTTTGAATTTACTAACAAGTTAAGCTTTTTCTTTCTTTTCCCTTTATTGGGAAATTTCTTTATTCATTCGACACTGGACGAACTATCATATGCTTATAGTACGTAAGGGCATATTTTCATTGTTATCTTTTCCTTTACAAAATCTATATTGTAGGATGATAGAAGAAAAGAGAGGGGTTTCAGTAACTGATTCTGGAATTCCTGAGATTAAGCCAGGATCTTTACCTCTCGGGCCTCAGTCGCAAGACTTGAGCAAAACAACTGGGACCGTAGCCCCTGCTTCAAGAATCAACTCTTCATGGGATGAGGACTGGGGTCCTGCAACAAAAGGAACTCCTGGCTCGCAGCAGCCTTCTACAATCAATTCTTTGACCCCTCCCTCAGCTGCAGCTAATCAGCCAAGTCAATCATTGTCTTTGAAGGCAGATTCTACAGTACCGGCAATTGCTAGTCACCAAACAGCTGCATCATCCTCTCCAGTTGATTTAGAGTGGCCTCCTCGATCATCTTTGGCCGGAAGCTTTCAGGTAGGTGATGGGGATAAGCAACTGAACGCAGGAGTGTCATCCAATTCAAGTTTTGATGATGTTGATCCTTTTGCCGATTGGCCTCCACGACCCAGTGGCACTTCAAACAGTTCAGGATCATTTAGCAATGGCACTGGAGGCACATTGACAAACAGTAATGGTACTAGTTTCATGATGAGCAAAACCAACATTAAGAATTCCCAAACCAATGGGAGTGACAGCTGGGACTTCACTAGTCAAAATTCATTGAATGGATCGAAACCAAATTGGGACTTCGCTAGTCAAAATTCATTGAATGGACCGAAACCAAATCAACGGATGGCTACATTGAATGCTGGTAGCTTGAATAGTATCGGTGTTAATCCGCAGAATTCTGTGGGTTTTCTGAAACAAAACCAGAGTATGTCAACGATTGGGTCTTATAATGAAAAGAAATCAACAGATCTTGAATCAATTTTTGGTTCTAGCAAGAATGAACAAGCAGCACCAAAACTTGCTCCACCACCATTGACTGCTGTTGGTAGAGGAAGGGGAAGAGGTAGAGGGGGAACTTTAACCTCAAGATCTAGTCAGGCCAAGCAGTCTGAACAACCTCCATTGTTGGATTTACTCTAACAAGTTGGATTTTCGTTTGTTGAAAAGAGGAAATGAGAAAAGGAAAGGTTCAGAAAACACCCTTGTAAAGAAGCCATTACCATACATTTGGAGGCAGGCGTTATGAGATGATAATACCCCCAGTCAAGTTAATAGCAGTTGCTCGCCGGAAGGTGTGGCTTGTATTGGGATTGCAGTGCGTTTGTTTGTAGCTTAACGATTGAGTACTGCATAGAAATTTATTTTGTAAGAAATAATATTTTGTAATTCTATGTCAGGCCACTCTCTTCTTTTTTTTTTTTTTTTAATTTTCCACTGGTGAAGACTTTGAAATAGTCTAAGCAAGAAATTATATTCTTGGCAACAGCTTGTGTTATAACAACTGTATAAAATTTAACTGATGGAAGATAATTTTTTGGTCTTCAATGGTGATGAATGAGTTCGGTACATATGGCACAGGAGCAAACCGTTTTTTTATATTTGGCTGTTGAAGTGGAAAGTCTGAAAAGGTAAGTTGATCAGTCAAATTAAGAATTTTATCTTTTACATTACAAATTATTGTTTAAGATTCTTAAATTGACTAGTGATTACCTTCACTATTGGAGGAGATGAACACATTTTTTTTGTTGATTACAATGGAAAGAGAACAAAAAGGATCACAAATGACGGGGTATAAAGTCCCGCTCGTGTCTTGGTGAAGAAGCTCCAGGACGGCCTCCGGAAGCTCTCGAAAAATGAACAGGCCCGGCTCTAAGAAACTGGCACAGGTCGCAAATCTGTCAGCACACTGGGTGCCTTCTCGTTCGACATGATGTAGGATCACCTTTCAATCTCGATGTAAGAGTTCTCGAATATTTGCAATCAACAAAAAATTCTCAGTTAGAACTCGCTGGGA
Source organism: Erythroxylum haughtii (assembly GCA_025504935.2). Classification (NCBI taxonomy): domain Eukaryota; kingdom Viridiplantae; phylum Streptophyta; class Magnoliopsida; order Malpighiales; family Erythroxylaceae; genus Erythroxylum; species Erythroxylum haughtii. The sequence goes on from JANSVB020000053.1 coordinate 457,074, forward strand.
AGAGAAAAGAATATTAATGACCTCCAAAAATCGACGTTAAAGACAAGCCGGCGGGAGATGAACACATTTCATTCAATAATTGAGGCAATGTCTACAGTGAGCTTTCAGGTCCCATATGCTCTGGCCTCAGGTTTGGCTCCTTGACCAGGGAAAAAAGACGGGATTGGTGAAAAAGATGCACGAAGCTCCTCGTCATTTTCGAAATTGGCCATAACTTCATCTTTTAGACGAACACATACTTCTATATCACCTTCTACTTTAGAATCAAAAATCGTGATGAAGTTATCGAATGCCCAACCTCCCAAGCCTACCCAAATGGGTTTCCCCCATCCGAAATCAATATCATAAAGAGGAAATCTGCAACAACTCGTAAAAATAATCGACGTTACATTGTCTTCCTTAAATTTCTCAGCCCTTTTCTTCATGATATCCAGATACCCCTCTCCCTTTAGCTTCTTCACGTACTCAGCATCTATGCTGCTGATGGTTTCTCTCATCTGACGTATAATACCGTAGCAGCATCCATCATTAGCCTTGGTCTCGGCTGTTGCTACTAGAGGCTCGACCATAATGTTCCCAAAGTGCTGTTTCGACAGAGGAGGGTCCATCCTCGGACGCAGGTTTATAGGATGATACACCAAATAAGTTCTATCTGATGAGTTTACTGATTGAGTTGCAGCCATGATCCTGCTGGTAATGAAGGCTGTCAATGCCTCGATCTTTGATGGCCGTACTGTTTTTCCCTCAGTGTCACTAATCTCACCATATCGATCCCTCAGAGCTGCTATGCTCTTAGCGCTACACATAAACCACTTGGCACAAACATTCTCCTTCACAAACTCAAAATTCTGCTCAAAATCCCCTATGGTAATCGGTGGAAATCTCGCTGCCAAGTCAAAACGAGGACTTGTATGGTTATTCCCACGAGCAATTGCTGCCCAGCTGTTGAGGAAATTAATTGACGACATGCCATCTGCAATCTTGTGTTGAAAGTGAAGTCCAATCACAGTGCCACCACAATCAAAGTGCGTGACCTGAACAGCAGCAACTAGATCATTGACTTGGCTGCTTTCAAATGGAAGCAACTTATTGAGATCATCGAGATTTCGACGTTGGATAACATCAAAAATGCTGCCTTCAGCCTTTGCTTCTACAAACTGGACGCCCTCGTCATTACATTCTACGAAGTTGTAGTTATCTCTGAAACGTCCTGCCACAGGATAAAATTTGGACAACGTCTGAGACAGTGATTTCTTAACACGTTCCGATCTTCCTTTGTTGGTAACGTTTGTCGTTTGTCCAGGATAGAACAAGAGCCAAGGTATGAAAAAAGGGACCATAACTTGATCTAAATAGGAAAGCTGGTATCGACATAAATGGTTGGGTGTAGGGGAAGATGGCTTCGCAATACTCTGAGAGACCAAATGTACTCGAGTTGTCATTGTTCGTTTAAAAATATCCCGCAAGAGCTTCATAGTGTATACTAGATAGTGTATTATCGTTAAAGCTGGCTAGCAATGAACTGAGCCTGAGGATATGGCGAGAACTTGAGTGGTTAGCTTTCAGGATTCAAAGATTGAAGCTCTGAGCTCTCATCCATTGTCGAGTGTCGTGCATATCAGTTCTCAGTAATACAGAATACAAATACTTAAAATTTGACAGCTGTTACCCAAGTTCAGCAAATAATATTGTTTGTTCACCTTTTAGAAAATCATGATCAACTTTAAAATATATATTATCTAGTGATAATCAAGATTTGCTTGTCCGTCCGGCAGATGCATTTGCTTATCTGGTTCACACATGCATGCTTTAGTTCATTTGTCTTTTATAAGGATCCATTAAGGTGTAGGATCATTAAAATATGTTAAAAGAGGGATATAATATGCAGGAGTGCAGAAGGAAACAATTCAAGAGTTGATGTAAGTGATGTTGATGTAAGGGGTAATTCATAAAATGCGAATCACTTTTCTTCTCCTATTATTTTGATTTAAAAAAAGATAATCATAAATATTCTTTTTAGATTATAAAATTATCAACAAACAAACTTTCTAAGTACTTTTGTTAAAGCAAATCAATTTGAGTAATTGGAGCATATAATCAATGCTTAAGGAGTTGATATCAATCTAAAAAAGATACAAGTAGTGATGAGTTGACCTATTCCAAAGAATGCTTTTGGTTGGAATGAAGAGGATTAACATGCATTTAATTAGAACTCTAAAGTAGGCATTTGCAAATGCACCAATGTTAGTTCTTCCATATTTTAGCAAGGAATTAGTAGTGAAAACTTAGGCTAGTAGTAAAGGCATTGAGGCTGTTTTGATGCAGGCAGTCATCACACATGCATCCATCTACCTGCGAAAAGATACTTTTAGCATTGGTGATGTAAATTAGAAAATGTTCACACACATTTTAGTACAAACTAATCATAAACGTTTTAGGTGTCACATCCTATTTAAAATGTTAATTATATTGGTTTTGTTACTTTTATCATTTTTAACCAATTTCTTCTGTTACTTTAATCAACATATTTAGTTTAGCTTCCATCCTCGTGGCAATGTTTATTCTAATATTTGATTAATAGAAGTACTAACATAATTTGTTATTACAAACATGGTCTAAAATGAGCTTTCAGATCAGATCCCCTATAGTCTGGCCTGAGGTTTGAGCTCCCTGACCAAGGAAACAAAGGGGATTGGTGACAAAAATGCATGAAGCTCCTTGTCATTTACAAAATTGGCCATAACTTCATCTTTTAGAAGAATATGTACTTCTATATCACCTTCTACTTTGGAATCCAAAAACAGTACCATGTTGTGGAATGGCGAAGCGCCCATGCCTATCCAAGCGGCCTTCCCCCATCCGAAATCAACATCATACAGAGGAAATCGGCAAGCACTCGTAAAAACAATCGATGTTACATTTTCTATCTTAAATTTCTCAGCCCTTTTCTTCATGATGTCCAGATACTCTTCTCCTTTTAGATTCTTCACGTACTCACCATCTACACTGCTACTGCTGATGGTTTCCCTCATCTGACGTATAATACCGTAGCACCACGCATCATTAGCTTTCATGTCAGCTGTTGCCACCACAGGCTCGACTATAATGTTCCCAAAGTGCTGTTTCGACAGAGGAGGGTCCATCCTCGGACGTAGGTTTATTGGATGATGCACCAAATAAGTTCTATCAGATGAGTTTACTGATTGATGAGTTGCAGCCATGATCCTGCTGGTAATGAAGGCTGTCAATGACTCGATCATTGATGGCCGTATTGTTTTCCCTGCAGTGTCACTGTTCTCACCATATCGATCCCTCAGAGCTGCTATGCTCTTTGCATTACACATAAACCACTTCGAACTAACATTCTCCTTCACAACCTCAGAATTATGATCAAAATCGTCTAAGTTAATCGGTGGAAATCTCGCCACCAAATCAAAACAAGGAGGGCTTACATGGATATTCCCACGAGCAATTTCTCCCCAGCTGTTGAGGAAATTAATTGACGACATCGCATCTCCAATCTTGTGTTGAAACAGAAGTCCAATCACAGTGCCACCACAATCAAAGTGAGTCACCTGAACAGCAGCAACTAGATCATTGACTTGACTGCTTACAAATGGAAGCAACTTACTGAAATCATCGAGATTTCTATGCTGGATAACATCAAATATACTGCCTCTAGCCTTTACTTCGACAAACATGACGCCCTCGTCATTGCATTCTACGAAGCTGTAGTTATCTCTGAAACGTCCTGCCGGAGGGTAGAATTTGGACACTGTCTGGGACAATGATTTCTTAACACGTTCGGATCTTTCTTTGTTGGTAACGTTTGAAGTTGGTCCAGGATAGAACAAGAGCCAAGGAATGAAAGTAGGGGCCATAACTTGATCTAAAGAGGAAAGCTGGTATCGACGTAGATGGTTTGGTGTAGGGCAAGATGGCTTCACGATACTCTGCGAGACCAATACTACTGGAGTTGCCATTCTTCCTTTAAAAATGTTGTACACTCGATAGTCTATCGTTAAAGGTGGCTAGCAAGGAACTGGGCCCGAGGATATGGCGAGCACTTGAGTGGTTAATTTTCAGGGTGTCAAAGACTCAAGCTCTGAGCTCCAATCCATTGCCGACTGCCTTGTATTATGTATATCAGTTCTAAATAATACATAAGATCAGCTGGTACCCACGCTCATGAATAATAATATAATATTGTTTGTTCTTGTATTTAGCATTATCGTAGCCTGCCATCCATGGTCTTGCGTGCCCTACTTGCATATTTTCTATAACTATGCATCGTAAAGTAACTTACCATTAATTGACATTTTAGAAAACGATGATCAACTTTAGTTTGGGCCCACATGTAACGGGACCTTTTTGGCTCGTTGTCTCGCAATCCTCGTGCTTAATATAGTCGTTCTGTTTTCTTTCCTTTGTATCTAAAAAAAAAAAGAAGAAAACTATGATGAACTTTATGATATACATTATCAAGATTTGCTTGTCTGTCGGGCACACGTATTTAATTTATGCATAATTTAATTCATTTATCTTTGACTTATAGGTTTTGTTTAAAGGGATAAGAACGAGAATGTAATTTTTATTTTTCAAATTTTACTTGTTTGAAAAAACAAAGGGCGCTAGTATCGAAACGAAGTGCTAAGTCAATGAATTCACATGTGATCGTATAGGCGGCGCTAAGAAATTTTATTTCTCCGATGATCAGATCAGCGGGCAATTATAGTTAGACTTTTTTTGTGATGTCGTTGAAAGTTAATTTGGGAGTTCAGAGTTTCTGTCTAAATTTATGATGTCTTATTCTGTCTAATAAATTTCAGCTATTTATTTATATAAGACCTGCATAAATAAATGCGAGACTCTCATAAATGAATGACTGAGATTCATAAGATAGAATAAAACACTATAATATTAAATAGAAGATCCTGTCCCTAATTTAGAAGTAGAGCTCGCGTTTTAGGGCTGTTCCAGCTTACACTATGGTGGAAGAGGTCCTTGAAGAGCTAGTGTGAGCGTTGAAAGGCTCCAATACAGTTTGGAGAGCAGGGGGAATCGATGCCAAACAAAGCTGACCCTGTCTATTGTGGTAGAAGCCGTTTCTAGGAAAGATAATGGTTCTCGGGTATCCAATCAATTGGTCCCACAAACTGAGGAAGCTTAATAAGTGGAAATGAAATTAGGGTGATTTTATTCTTATCATACAAATCATTTATAATTATTTAAGAATAATACTTTTATAAAATCATTTAAATTTTGATTAAATATTTATAAATATAAAATATTTTAAATAATTATTTACAACATAAATCATATAATATCTGAATATGAATAAAAAATTATCTCATTATCATAATATTTGATGCTAAATACTAACACATAATTATTAACTTTGTTTAATTTCATATCAAACAAGTATAATTAGTAATTTCAGTATTATTTTGATTATCACCTTTTATTAATATTCTCATTTTTATTCCAATTATTTCTTTATTAGTTACCGAATGTCGTAAATTGAAGTATAAAAATAAGTATATAACTTCATAAATATTGTCAGTAAAATGGTAAGTAATAGTATAATAACTTCTGCATAAAAAAAGTTAAAAAGCTCGTTATTTTCAAAGCGCATAATAATTCTTGGACTTCCTGAACTTGGATTTCTATAAGAAGATTCACAAGTTCGTTAGTTCTAATTTGCTAAGTTGAAATTTCTTCAATTTGATCAAAACTTGTCAGTTTTAATTATTAATAAATAAAAGGTCTTAACTTTAATTAAAAAACAACCAATAAATTTTAGATTTGTTGATAAATTTATTCATTATTTTTAAGAATAATGTAATATCACCCCTATATCATCATCATCATCATCATCATTCAGTCCAAAATTTCGCAATAAAGCGGGATCTGGGGATGCCTGATAGTACGCAGCCTTATCCCTACATAATAGAGAGGTTGTTTCCAGTAGACCCATATACAAATGAGATAATATAAGAATGATGCAAGTTACAGAGAAAAAATAAAACTAACACGGAAAATTTCTATGTAACTAAAATTACAATAAATACATAAATAAATGAAACATAATAAATAATAATAATAAATATCAACAATACTAAATAGAATTAATAATAAAAATAACAAAAAATATATAAATATATACTAAATTAAAATAAAACTAATAATACTAATAATAATAACAATACTAACTAAGTAGTAGCATCTGTTCCAACCGAAGGAGTCTAATACATACACATTCTCGTAATAGTAAAAGAACTCGTAAAAAAACAACTGAAATGGAAAGATATTGTATGCAATACTTCCAATAATAACATCACCAAATAGAAAAAAATTTAAAAATACTAAAATTTATAGATATAAATAAAATATATGCAAATAATATTAATACTAAGAACACTCAAAGTTGCTAAAAATATGAATGGTAAAACTGATATAAATACAAAATGATAATGAAATAAAATAAAGAAACGTAAATAACTAGTGAACTATCCTAAAGGAATCTCGATACAGTAAAAACACTCCGTTTTTTTTTGTTGTTCACGAGGTATTCTAGGAGGGTCTCAATTATGGAAAGGAAGGTACCTTTAAACCATCCACTCCTAGACTAATCTCCGCTCGAGCCGGGTAGGTCCCTTACGGGAGGTAAAGTTCTGACCCCAAATTTTAAACGGCTACATACATAAACACGGTTTGAATCCGTGACTTCACTTAAATCAAAAGAGTCCCTTATCAACTAATATGTACCCTAAGGTTAAAAAAAAACACTCCGTTTAAACTTAGCTACAGCAGCAAGTCTCCCTTTTTTATCGATAGCCTCAGAACCATCAATCAAATATTCATTAACACAATATTAATACGTAATCGATCGTAAAATAAAGAGAGGTTCTTCATGAACATGCTTTTATCATGCTTCCTATTGCTTGACCTCAAGTTACGAAACGTATATCTACAATAAAAGCATGACGTAACGACACTGATGTTACAGAAGCATTCATTGAACATGTGTGAACTGTGAACCGAACTGATGTTTAATCCATTAATTTTAAATTATAACATGTCATAATCATGTTTGAACGTAGAGTTCTTTTATCACTAAACAACTTTCCTTGCCCAATAATCTTCCACATTATAACAATTTGGTTCATAATTCTAAGAAGTTGACTTGATTATCGCGAGTCATCCCTGCGAAGAGGTATGTGCGGAGCAGGCATGGAAAGTGGAGAGGTATGAGCGGAGCAGCCATGGAAAAGTTGGTTCAATTCAACTCGGTAGAAGCAGGGCGTTTTTAATATTTTATAAGTCTCAGATAAAATTAAAAAAAAATATTCTATTTTTGCTTATTTTTAGACTCTTATATAAAATAAAAATAAATAAAATATAGGTCACTTTTATTATCCAGGTTAAAAATAGGTTTTATTTTATTTTATTTTATTTTTCATAAAAATAAAAATAAATCTTATTTTATCATTTATAAAGATAGACGCCGTGTAGGTGCTCACTTTGCCCTTACCCAGGGCCCTTACCCAGGGCTGACCCTGGTCAAAAGTTAACAAGTTTAATCTAATTGAATATTATTTTTTAAAACATTTGGGCTCTAGATTAGGTTTATACTCAAATTTTCAACCTAGGTCGATATGAAATTCAAATTTAAAAAAAAAATGATATTGTTTTTTATTTTTATAAATTAACATATTATATTTAATTAAATTTGACCCGATTCTAATCAAATCTAATTAAGTTTTGAGTTGCTTGAGCTCTGTTAAACACAAACACGAATCGAGAACCTAATCTCAAATGTAAAATTTCTTGTTGATTTCGAACCTAAATAAATTTGAACTTAATTCGACTCATTATTATCCCCAACTACGAGGATATAGACAATACATAGAATATCAAAATTTATTATTTAAGAGAAAAATGAAATAAAATACTAAATTTTATTTGAGTTTAATTATATTATTTTTATATTTTTAATGATTTAATATTTTTACTTCAATTTTCATATTTTAAAAATTAACACTTATTTTTTATATTATTTACTTTATTATCATATTTAATTTATTTTTAATTTTACAATATTACATATAAAGACTACATAGCAGTCAAGGTTTTGGCTTTTTCTTGGAGGTAATACTAAATAGTAAATAGGCAGCAACAGTTACCACCAGTAAAGTCTCCCTCTCTCTCCCTCCAAGAAAAAGCCAAAACCTTGACTGCTCTGTAGTCTGTATATACATTTCCATACCATTACCATACATACATACACACCCATCACTATTCACTACTTACCATACCTTACCTTTCAAGGCCAAGCTCCAAGCTCCTGCTCTCTCTCTCTCTGGCCCTCTTTGTTTGCTTTTTCTTAGTCCTTTTTCTCTTTTTCTGTTCTTTACTTGCAAACCAGTTGCTACTTCTCTGTCCTTTTACAATCGAGCCAAAAGCAACTCCCTTCTGCTTCTTCTCCCTCTCCTTCTCCTTCTCCTTCTCCTGCTTTAACGTTTAACTTGCTTGAAAAGAATGTATGTGAGATGATCAGAGAGGCCGTCTTGGTGGTTTAAACTGAGAGAGACAATGGGTTCTTGCGTTTCAGTAGTCTATAAGGGTACCTCTGATTCAGCCGTGAAAATGGGAGTGGCGTTTGGCTCGCAAACGGACAAGCTTGTGATTCCAGAATCATCCATCAAGACTTTTGATGACCTTGGTATGTTCATAGTTTCTGGTCCCTTCGCTTCGCTTAATATTCAAGTCTATGAATCAAATTCTAAGATTCTATCTTTCCTTTGCTATGTTCATAGTTTCTGGTCCCTTCGCTTCGCTTAATATTCAAGCCTACGAATCAAATTCTATCTTTCCTTGCTAAGTTCGTAGTTTCTGGTTGTTTGACTTCTAACATTTACTATTCAATAATTTAAAAAATAAATTAATAAAAATATATCAAAATTTAAATCTCTTATAAACAAAAAATATTTATTCAATGTTACTTACTTCTAAAATTTAGTTAGTTTAATTTAAATATACTAATTTAAATTATATTTTTCCATGTTTACTAATCAACATTATATATATGATTTATTATTATACAATTAAATTTAGCTATATCTCAAATAAAATCATATTTAAAAATTAAAATACGCTTTATACTATATATATAATGACAAAATAATAACAACAACATCAACATTATCATTCATGCTGATACACTGGATTGAAGAGATTTAATAGTATGCAGTCTTATCTCTAATTAATAGGAATGTTGTTTTTAAATGATTCAAATGAAAAGAAGAGAAGCTAAAAATAGAAAGAAGAAGAAGAAATAAGGAAAAAAAGAAAATAAATAATAATAATAATAATAATTGAAAGTTAAGGATAATAATAATACTAATAGTGTGTGTCTTGTTTCTTTTAATTTTTATTTTAAATTTATAATGCTAATTAAAATTATTAAGAGTAATAATAAAATATTCTTTTAATTTTTATAAAAAAATTTAATGTTAGTCGCATAATTATTATTGATGTTATACAATATCGCAGTAAATTTATTATACATAAGACTTATTAATATTATGTTAAATTAAAACAAAAAAAAATCAAAATTATAAACATCCATTTAATTATAAATATTAATAATCTATAATTTAAAACTATTTAAATTTAATTAATATTTATAAACTTTAATGCAACATATTACTCTTAAAAGATTTTAAAGAAAATTGTAACTTTTTTTTAAACCTACGAAGTGTCCTCGCATGCCGAGCGCCTGGGACGCTCGCGTGCCGACCTCATGCCGAGCTCCTGTGCCGAACTCCTGGGACGCTCGCATGTCGAGCTCCTGT
>JANSVB020000053.1:549549-562296 GCA_025504935.2 Erythroxylum haughtii
AACGCTACGTTTCTATGTCTGCAATGTGCATCTCTAGGAGCTGATGACAATACCTCCTCACACAAGCACGATCGTGGTAATGGAATGCATCTTGCTGTGATCATAGTCACATGTGTTCTGGTTTCAACTGTATTGATACTTGCTTTATTCACGGCATTCAAATACCGGCAAAAGAGAAAAAGAAAGCAAGAACGAGCTCGATTCCATAAAGTTGTTTGAAGATGGAGATGACATTGAGGATGAACTAGGCCTAGGATCTGATATGTGATAGAAGAATGGAAATTTGGTAACTTTTTGTACAGATGCTAATTAATACAGATGTTGTCTGTTCTTCAAAAAGGAAAGGTTTAATTGAATTTTGACATGGGCCTTTACTTATTACTGATTTGTGTTACAGAAACGCCTCCAGTAGTTTTATGGCGATGATATTGAAAACTTACATTTGCCTCCATATCCCATCAAAACATGCACAAGGGAAGCTCAGTGTTCTTGCAAATCTTGCATATTATCTAATGGCATGTTCCATTTATTTATATTGTAACTGAGGTTACAGCAAGTGACTTTCTTACTAGAAACTGATAGAATCAGATGAATCTAGGGTTTGGGCTGGCTGGCGGTGGGTCGTTGTAGCAATCGTCTACGCACTTGTTTTGGCAAGCAGCAAATGCTTGAGGATCTCCTGCAAACGAATCCATATGAAGAAAGATAATAGACATCTTCAGATCCCATTGAAGATAATTCAGTATTATCATGATTCAAACAACTGATAAAGTTCTCTAAGATTTTAGATTATAGACCATAATATCGTAGTTGTGATCTAATAAAATTGCACTCACTCTCATTTATTATTATGCCTATAATTTAAAATCTTGAAAATTTTATATCTTTACATGTAGCATCTTAATTTAAAATCATATTATGATGTGCAAGTTATTACAAAGCAAGACGAAAATATTAATCAGAAAGAAGCAAGTACTAATAAGTGTATTGTTAACAAATCAGAGAGCTTGACCAATTATTTTCAAGCAGCGTGCAGACATACATGGCGGGACGCATAGGCTTCGGTCATCACGCAACAACACTCGAACGGTAGCAGCCATAGTTTGTGGAACAGACATAGACAAAGTTGAGAGTAGCATCACTATCGCCAGGTACACTACAACACTTCTTTGCCCTTTACTCTCCATTGCAATACTCCACTCAATTTGGAAGCAACAGCTATCGTAATGAGCTTTAAATATCAATAATATATAAGTGGCAATACTGTTGTAGTTTCTGTTTCTGTTGAGGAGCTCTATTAGCATTTACAAACGATTCAAATAAGTAATAAATGTTGATTTAAAATGTTGCCGTGTACATGCGTATAACTTGGAAGAATGTGATGGGATTGAAACTAAATTTGGTATAGAACTGTATTTATGCATACGTATCCATCATGGATTACTTTGATCAGCCTACTTCCACCTCTTGTTCAACGTTTGAGCTACTTTTGGAGAGTTTCAAGTCAACAATCCTCATAATCTTCTTGGATGGCATGATTCTTCTTCAGATCTTTACTTTCTAGGAGATTTTATTTGTTTATCGTTGGGTAATTAATTTTCTTGAGATTTTAGTAACTGGAAATCTACCATCCAGTGTTTGTTCTTTAATAACACACTTGTGTTTAGTTTTAGTTAATAGGCAAAATAGCTTGAAAATTTCATTTCTTGCAAGTTCATCCAGTCAGTCCATACTGACTCAACACGTTAAAGCTTGTAATACGTTGAGATCTGAAGAGCCAGTTCATACGAACCCAAATTAGGTTATTTATGCAAGGTTGATGAAGCGTGGAAGCTGAATCCGTATAAAATACGAACCCTCCGAGCAACCCAAGCATCCAAAAGCTGAATTGTGCAACAAATTATAGGCCTGTAACAGTTGAAGATTGGCATTTTTGGTCCTTTACAGAGGATCTTGGCTTCCACCTTTACATGTATCCATTAAACATACAGGTAAATACTAAATTAGATAACTCACAATTTCTGGAAGTATTTATATGTATGCAGGTGTGGCCTTTGAGACCAATACATTGTAGTTTAAGCCAGTATAAAATAGTTACCAGCATATATTGGTAACCACTTTACCAAGAATATCAGACTTTGAAATTATTTGCTGTTTATGATCACTAACCAACACCTCAATACTTAGTATCGTCAGGCTGGAAATTCTTCTTTGCAAGTACAAGTGGAAGGTTCAATAGTTTCAGAAACTTTAGGCAAACCATTTGTTACACGATCGTGTTTAAATACACGCTATCACAGTCCATGTGACCAGAATTTTAAGTAAAATTGAAAATATGGAAGTGAAAATGCTGGGAAACAATCTCTTGCCAAATTCCATAAATTTATCTTTCGTGTTGGACCAACTTATTTAACATAATTAATAAATTGCAGTATCTAGAACTACCAGATGAAGAAAAAGGAAATCATAAACTCTCAAGTCTCTTAGTTGTCCGGGAGAAGACAACTCACATAAGATTTCAATTTAGTGCAACCTCTACACGACCATGTATTTAGAGGAATCTATACCCATATGAATTTCCTAAGCATCAGTGTCTAAAGTTATTGAAACAAGATGCGGTACCCATAAAAGATGAACACGTAACCATAGATTTTATACAAGAATGATCCTCAAGTAAATAATAACATTGATAATGCATTCCATTAACTCAAACATTCATGTTTCACTGCAGTTATACAGCAAAACCTCCATATTGAAGAATCTATAACCTCAGGAAATATCCTAAACATCAATGTCTGAAATTACTTTAACAAGATGCAGTACCCACAAAAATGAACGTACAACCATAGATTTTGTGCAAGCCTTGTCCTCAAGTAAATAGTAACATTTATGTGGACAAAACAATATTTTAGCACTTCTCAAAGAAAGAGCTTGAAAGTTGAAATTATTCAGATAATACCATACACAGGAATTGAGTTCCCTTTCATGTCCAACTAGGAAAGAACAATTGCAAATCCAAATCCCCAAAAGAAGGGGAAATTTAAAAAAAACAACAACAACAAGATGGTAGGTGTGTAAGCCAGTCAAATTAATAAACCATGCATTTAAAGTCCTCAAAGAAAAGCAAAATCATACCTCAAACAATAATTTGGAATCAGAACTAGTATTGTCAACTGCAGTAAACAGCCCTTAAGTTTTGTTTTTTTCACAATACATGTCCAAACAATCCACAAAAGAGAGCTGAGAAAGCAACTGATAAGAGTTCAACTACTGGCGTTTTAGGCTTCAGTTTCCAGTAACAGGGACAAAAAGTAAGATCATTGACTACTTGGTGCAGAAATACAGTACACAACTAAGTATCTTCCGCTAATATCTTACATATTCACAACTGCAGTCTTAGGTTGCCTAAGTAATGCACAAACAACAATTCCACAGAGGGGAGTTTCTCTCCTAATATTTTGAATTAGGAATAAATACGAAGCTTATGAGATAAGTTATTCCCCTCATAGTCGGCGTGACCTAGAACGATTAATGGTATCAAAAGTGGACCCAAAAACTCTTCGACCATTATCATAATTGAAGCCATTGAAAGGTGAACCATATCCATTAGAATAGTGTGTTACACCAGGTGGAACTGACAATGAATCAAAGAAGAAATTCCTCAGACATACTGAAGTTAAGAGAACCCAACACAGCAAATTTTGAATGTGGAACAAAATAAGGAGGAGATCAAACAAAACAGAAACAGTTATGGTGCATTACCTGGAGAATAATTGGAAGGAATAGATGAAACCTTGCATGTTGATGAGGAGGACTGCAAGTGATGGCGGTTCTCCCTGTCATTTACCAGCACAGGGTATCTTGGTTGTTTTAAAGAGTTTGGTGCAGGCACGACTCCATTCTGAGAATTTTGAGGAGCTTTGTCTTGCCCAGAAATCTGATAAACAGCAAATGTATAGTAAAGAAGATAATCTGAAACATTAAGCTGTCAATAACCAACACACTTTAATTACTCAACAGGGGTTGTTCCACTCATCCCCATAATTCAAATCTAAAATTTTCTTTTAGAGATAAAGTTACATGAATATGACCGACACCATCATCCCTGATCCCATTAGAAATGAAGGTGAAATTACAGAAATAGCATAATAAAAGTTTATCCCACCAACAGAATATATGGGACATAGCATATGCGTTAATCACAAACGGCCAATACCCAACTCTAAGAATCCATAAACAAAGAGAGGAACAAACAAGCGTAAGGAACAAGATCAAACCGCGAATTTCAGAGTGCGATTATAGAGGGTGACGAGACCAGAGAAAAGCTTCACAGCGTACTCAGCGATCTCCTCAGACTCGTATTGTGCAAAAGCATAACCTTTGGGCCTATCGGTTTCCTTGTCACGAGGAACATACAAATCCACCACGCGCCCTGCTTGTATCAGTATATCGTACAATACCCTATCGCTCACCTTCTCATCCAAATTACCTTCAAAAACAACAACAACACGATTAAACCAAAAACCGTAATACTAATCCGTTACAATTCCCAACCCAAATTAAAAAAAATAAAAAATAATAAAAGGAAGTATAGAAATACAATTAAGACGAGAACAAAACTCACCGACATAAATAGTAGAACTGGAGTTTCCGGACATGGCGATTTGAGAAACCCTAGATCGAAAACGGCGACGTCGACAGAGAAAGATAGATTTTTGTTTCGGGAAGAAGAAAGCGGAGGCCCTACCCTAGTCTTACTCTAATAAGTAAAATAAATATATATAATTAACTTAATCATAGTTAATTAGGAGGAGTAGACAAAGAGACAAGTCCTTAATCCTTAAGTAATTATACCAAAAACGCCACGTAGGCATTAAAAACAGGGGTCGGTATTTTTGGCGGCAAAGGAAAGGCAGCCAATGATGACGCGATTTTTAGATATCTGAACCAATCGTCGCTCTCCACTTTGGCAATAGTCGTTACCGACCATGACACGTCAAAAGTTCTTAGCTTCTACGGGATTGGGGAGACAAGATCCTTTGTTGAGTTTTATGGTATTTTATTGTGTCCTATGAAATCACATTCATTTATTTATGCGGGACTCTTGTTTATTTATGTGGGATTCATACAAGATTTATAAAAATAAATGGCTAAAATTCATTAGACACAATAAGACACCATAAAATTAAACAGAAAATTTAAACTTGAGATTGGGGTGAGATTTTGGAATGTACACGTAGCTGTCACCCACAGCAATTTGACAGCTCATGCGTACCCTACCCTGTCTAGTCATCCTACAAGTAAAACATACAAGCATAGTTTTAATAAGCTCAACTTGGGTCTAAATTTTAAATGATTAGATTAAACTAAATCAAAAAAATCGTATTATTAACTTAATTTTTTCTTTAATAAATAAATAAATAATTAAGAATTTGATTTCTTGGCTTAGGAGTCAGGTGGTAATCTATAGATCTCCCCAAAGAATGCCATTCTCGAAAGTTACACTTGCACCAAGTTTTAAAACACCAATGAATATAAAATTAATTCATTGGATCGACCAATTATAAAATTTTGAATTGTCTTATTTTTTATTTGGTTTAATTTATGCTAATAATTTTTGTAAGTAAAAATTAATTAATTAATTCTATTTGATAATCTTTGTTAATTAACATAAAAACAAATTCTGTAAATTATATTTAAATTCTTTAATTTTATTTTATTTTTAATCAAATAGTCTAATTTTAAATTTTTAAATTTTAAACATCTTATCATGAGTTCGCTTTCCAGTTTTTTATCATCATCAATTAAAATTCACTAATAGACTTCATTACCATAAAAATGTTATAATATTTAGAATCTTTTTTTAATAAATATATTTTTGATTAGTGAATTTGTATTAATTAGTTAATTGTTTTCAACCCAAATTCAAATTCCGAAGAAAAAGAAAGCAAAATATGAGATCCGTTAGCGAAATAATATTTGAAACGGCCATAAGATGTGATTTATCAAAATTTGAACACGAACCCCACGCTTACGTTCGCTTCCTACGACGCCGTGTCCTTCTTCTTCGTCAGCCCATTCTTTTTTTACTCCTCGTTTGTATTGGAGTTTGAAGGTCTGTGGGGGTTTAATCAAAGGGAAGGGATCGGATTGATGTGGCGATGCAGAGATCGCGTAGAGCTCTTCAACAAAGAAGAGCTTTAGAGAGGACTGTTACCGGAAAGAATCGCTGGCGTCTGATTTCCTTGTCTCTGATATTTGTTTTGTGGGGAATTATCTTCTTATCTAGTTCTTTGATCAGTGGTGGTGATACTTACGTTGGTATGTTTTCTACTCTAATCTTCTTGATCATAACTTTGATTCAAGAAAAAAAAAAAGTTTCTTTCTTTTTCTACTTTTGTGACAGTATGATTTTAGACAAAAGGTGATGAAAATTTCTAAAAGATGTGATCTTGAGGATTTTTATGAGCTGTTAGACCAATATGAAAATAAGGGCTATCAACAGATTCGATTTCTGTTGAGACAAGGTCTATTTCAGATGAAGAAAGAAAAGAAACTGATGGTAGTGTTCATAATTCTTTACAAGCTGCTTGATCTTTATTCTGATGTAGATGGATCTATAATACCTCCTGTCCGCGTATCCACGTTGAATGACGAGAAGCTTGAGGGTGAAACACAGTCCAATTGTGTAGAGGAACGCCCACCAAAAAATATTGATCGTTTCTACCCTCGTGATAATTCATCTGCAGAAGGTGTTAAAGACCAGGGATCACATGATGGTTCGCTTTCTGATGAAGGAAACTCTAATGATGTTTTTGCTGTTGAGCAACCTGAGGCCAGCTCTGGTTCTAGTGTGAATTTTGAAAATAATCCTTCAAGAACTGAACGACTGTCTCGTGTTACGCCTCCTGGTCTTGATGAATTCAAGAACAAAGCACTGAGCTCTAAGAGTAAATCTGGGGTAAGTCAAGCTGGTGTATTTCATAGGGTCGAGCCTGGGGGTAAGGATTACAATTATGCTTCGGCTTCAAAGGGAGCAAAGGTTTTGGCTTTTAACAAGGAAGCAAAGGGAGCGTCAAATATATTGGGCAAAGACAAGGACAAGTACCTTCGAAATCCTTGTTCTGCGGATGAGAAATTTGTTGTGATTGAGCTTTCTGAAGAAACCTTGGTTGATTCGGTTGAAATAGCAAATTTTGAACACCACTCTTCTAACTTAAAGGATTTTGAACTTCTTGGCAGCTTGATCTATCCAACAGATGTATGGATCAATCTAGGGAAGTTCACAGCGGCCAATGCAAAGCAAGCACAGAGGTTTACTCTTCAGGAGCCAAAATGGGTGCGATATCTAAAACTGAATTTCTTGACCCATTATGGTTCAGAGTTCTACTGCACACTCAGCGTTGTCGAAGTCTATGGAGTGGATGCTGTTGAACGTATGTTAGAGGATTTGATATCTGTTCCAGATAATTTGTTTGCACCTCAGGAAGGGAACAATGAGCAGAAGCAAGTATCATCTCAGTCAACATCTGGGCAGGATGGAGATATTTATCAAGACTTGTACAAAGAAATGGAATCCGATTCTTCGGGAGAAAACCCAAAAGCGAAACCAGAAATCTCGACTAGTAAAGTACCTAATACAGTTGAAGAAATTCGCCATCAACAACCTGGGACTGGGAGGATGCCTGGGGACACCGTTCTTAAAGTACTGATGCAGAAAGTTCGTTCTGTGGATTTGAGTTTATCTGTTCTGGAGCGATACCTGGACGAAGTCAATTCCAAATATGGAAACATTTTTAGGGATTTTGACAGTGATTTACATGACAATGACGTATTGATAGAGAAGATCGGATTAGATATAAAGAACATACACAAAAGCCAGGAAGCTATGGTATGTGATTTCTTACCTGGTTTATGTCATTTTCTGTTAACTTTGCTAATTTTTTCTCATGCTTTATCTCCCTTTTGGCAGGCCAAGAATGTTGGTGATCTTGTGAATTGGAAATCTTCAGTTTCAAGAGAGTTAGATTCTCTCCTCAAGGAAAACTTTCTTCTCAGGTACTTATTTTTATCATCAGACAATCTTTTGGTGACATCTGCTGGGATATTGATTAAGCATTTTTTTTAGTAATAAGGAGAGAATACAGTACACAATTGGGTTCTTTTGGTGGTGCAAAGTATTTATGTTCCAATGACACTTGGATAGGTTTTATCAAATTGACATGTATGGCATTCAGAAATGTTATTGTTCCCTTGCATAGTTGGTGAAAGACAGACTAGACTGTGTTAATAAAGTTCTCTGCGTTCCCCTGTTGTGTCTATTCTTGTTCTGATGACTAATCACAACTGGCAATTCACAGGTCAAATGTTGAAATGATCAGGGAGAATCAGATATCTATGGAGAATAAGAGCATATTGATATTTCTTGTGTGCCTAATTTTTGGGTTTGTGGCTTTCATTAGGCTGATAGTCGATATAATGAAGAGTATTTATATGTTATTTGGCGTTGAGGAAACACAAAAGTCCGGGAAATTTTGTTGCACGAGCACTTCCTGGTTCTTACTACTGAGCTGTAGCATCGTTATGTTGATATTAGCAATGTAAGTTTTTGCTCCATACGAAGTTGTGTCCAGTTTCCTGGTGTGCATATACCTGGGAGAGAAAGATGAAAGTTGCATACTGTTTTTCCCCATCTGGGTTTTTGAATAGGAGAAGAAAGCCAAAGGGTCTTAAACCTACCACTTTTGTAATGTTCTTCATGATCCCAATATTCCTCAAGGAAGTCAATGATCTATGGAGGTGAGAGTCTGAGAATGAGAATGAAGGAAGAAATTCTATAATAATTTTGATGAAGCCATGTTTCTTATCTATAATGCCAACTTTAGATGCTTGCAAATATACCAACTTATGATATCCCTTTGACACAAAGTGACATTAATCCTCCCAAACTTAGTGCGCTTTTTACTCAATTAATTTTAGACTATTGAAATATAATTGTTCATTAATTAAAAACAGAAAGTGAAGCTAGTACATTATTATTAATATTGTAACAAAGAAAAGAATAAATTACATGAAAATACCATCCAAGTAATTGCAGCATCTAGGTTTAGCAATAGGTTGGATTAGCATTTATATTGCATCTAGCCTTAGCAATAGGTTGGAGTAGCATCTACGTTGCTATTATAGGGTGGACTAGAATTATAATAGCCTTATAGCAATAGGTTTAATTAAGGTTCTAGCTTGATTGAGCCATTGACTTTTAACCCTGATTCCCGCCACAGAAAATTTATTTTAACATAAAATTTTCTACTAAAAATATCCAGTAAAACATCATTCCTAGTAAAGAATTACCTGTCTGAATTTGAATAATCCGAGAGAAGTCTACCTGTAGTCCATAGTCAGACCCCTAAACATCATTCCTAGTAAAGAATTACCTGTCTGAATTTGAATAATCCAAGAGAAGTCTACCTGTAGTCCATAGTCAGACCCCTCATAATAATGCCTTGCTAAGTTTACCACTGAGAAAGCATCTTTATCCTAGTGACTTTCTCCGACACAATGACGATCTTGGCAGTTGATAGACGGCTAGATCAGGTTTATTGTTTGTAAAAGAACTAGTATCTATTTGGGCAGGGGCAAGCGCAACATGGGAACAAAACTGCGGATTGGACATTTGTTTACACAGCTGCTATCATGTCTTCATGTCTCACTCTCTCTTTAACCACATTTTTTACAAAATTATCAAGCCACTGAAATACGTAAAAATCAAAATAGACTTGAAAGCTTACAGAATGCGGTAAGGAAGATAAGGCAAAGGTTACTAGAATAAACTTTGGGTGAACTGGAAGCCGCAGCCGAAATCCATTTCTTTGATCAGGTCTGGTCCTAGGCATGAACGTAATTTGCCGGGAACTGTAGTTTTAGAATACACACAAGCGGTATCTCTCACTTCAGTGTCAAATGAGGGTTCGGAATGTCAGATGAGTGATGCAAATGGGCTTCATAAGAAATCAGAATAATCTATTCAAAGCCCACAACTGGAATAACCAGGGTGCGGTGATGTGTAACCTTGGTACTATTTGTAGGTCGAGGATCCATATAGTGGCGGTGGAGGTGGTGACCGATTGGGTGTGCGTCGGGTGCTGGAGTTTAATGAGCTTACGTCCCCATTTTGTGCAGGTTCACCATTGTGACGGCTATGACCATTTGATCTTGATCTAGAGGAGTTAACAGAGTTGATGGGACCGTTTCCAGCAGAATGAAACGCTGATCTCCGGTCTTCGCCTGATGGGCCATTTGTCTTTGGGCTCGTTTCTGATCATTTTTCATAGGAGGGGATGGATATCAGAGTGTCGAAAGCAACAATAAGAAACTACAATCTCAAAGTCGAATAAGAGTATGCTGAACTTTTTGACACTGATAGGACAACCTAATAGCATGAACTTGAGGTAAAATTCACTAATGCAGCCCACTTTATTTTAAGCAAATTTATGCCAACTGAACTCTGATAAGGCGAAATAATCTAAGCAGCAAGACACAAGGTTGAAGTATGAAGGACGTTAAGTTCTGGATTCTGTGATCATTCTACATTAGTAACGCAGACTACCCCAGAAAGAAGAGAGGTAATCTAAGTGGGGACCTAACCACATTTATATCTGTTTTCTCATGAAAATTCTAGGACTGATAGTAACTTTTGAGTTATTATGATATTTTGAATTTTCTAGTAACCATTCATAATATTCATACACACTCTTGAAGAAGCGTTTTAATTCATACCTGCAACACCATTGGACCAGCTGTAAGCAGCAGCAGCAGCAGGAGCTTGATTGTCATGAACGTTGAGTTGGAATGTTAGTTTAGACAGGAGAGAGGCTTGTTTCTGATAGCGCTCTCTCCTGCGCTTTAGGTTCTGGTCCTCTTGAAGTAGCTCCTCAATCTTTGCTGTGCTTCGGGCACTATAAACAGTTAAAACACGAAAATGATTACAATAACAACCATTTCAATTGAATAATTTTAATATTTTTCTTGGGCAATAATCCTAAAAGCATCAAAATTACACAGAACACAGGACGGAGAAAACCCTGTACATACATCGCCTAAAACCAAACATACCAAAACTCCTTGCCAAGAGGTAAAAAGTACCAAACTGAGTTACTGTTCAGTCAAACCTGATAGAGCTATACAAATGATTTAGCATTTCTTCCTTAGCTTTCTCAACTTGGCAGAGGACAACTGCCTGTTTGAACAATTAAATAAATTAGAGAGAGCTTGTAAGGTGAGCCATCTGTGAATACAAGAAGCACCGTATGGGCAAAACAAAAGGTTTACTTTGGGGACATTAGCTGTCAAGCTATTCAAAACTGCTTCAACATATCCACGAACTTCCTGAGACATCCATCGGAGTTCTTCTTCAGTGTCTACAGGCCTTTTAACCATTGTATCCTGCAAATATGTCATGCAAAATTATAAATGTCTAAGATTCAGCAACCTAACCTACGTAATATTTGTTTACATTCGCAAAATATCAATTGTAACGTGATTACCCAACAACAATTGCAGAAATGAATTCACATTGATATAGAACAATTTTAGCAATCAGTTATTCAATTGATACCATTAAAAGGGAGATATCACCATATTCCAAATGAAGTAAACTAGATAAACATACTAGAGAGCCATCGGAAAGACTGTGACGCATGCTTAGACCTCCTTTTGGGGATGGAGCCCTCACTTGTCCTTTAGAATATTGAACAATTTTTGATATTTTATTTGTCCATTCAACTTTATCAGCCATACTCTCAGCTTTCAAAATTACAGCACTGTGAGCTGCAAGAGATAGTTGAATCCCATTACTAGGAGCAACATGCAAAAGGAAAAATCAACTGAGAGAAGCCATGACAAAAGAACGAACAAATACCTTTCAAAATAGTTTTATAAGAAACCTTGCTTGTTAACTTGAAGACAAGACTAGGAGCCTTAGAATCTGGTCCATTAGCCTTTTTTTCCTTTGAATTCTTTGAGGGAAGTTCTTCCTCTTCTGAAACTTCCTCAAGATTGCATTCCTGCGAAACAAACATATTAGATATGACAAGACAAATACACATTGCCTTACCAAATTGACATACCAAACAAAAGTGATGGTCATATATACCTCCAAAATGATGACACCTCGAAATTGTCTCTCTTCTGGCTTTTTTGTGTAACCAAGCTGTATAGTAGAAGCAAGATAAAAAAAGGATCAAGTAACTTGATGAAGTAGATATAATTTACACAAAAAATAGTTTACTTCGGAAAACCTTTCCAGTCTTTTGATTCAAAACAAACCATCGTCGGCTCCATCCATCAATTTTTGCACTTTTCTTCAACAGAAAACCTGTCAATGACAACAAAATCTATCAAATTCTAACCGAATAGGTGAAAATTGCCGGTTTAAGGAAGAGTAGTCGTAAGAACTTCACATTTCCTTGTGGCCAAACAATAGGGAATGCTGGATTTAGCAATCATGCCAAGGGAGTTTAGAGAGTATTGCTTGATATAAAAACAAACTATTCAGAGTGCAATGACCTTTGAATAAAGCATGATACAAGTATTAGCCTTGTACACATTGAGTTTAAGTCACTTGATAAACATCCTTCCTAAGATAAAAACTTTAGATTAAATTATCTCTATTTCTGTTCATAAGCATCAAAACTCTCCACAGCACTCCAGCAGTGGTCAATTGGCCAACTTTAACAGCCTTAACCCATA
>JANSVB020000053.1:583343-595614 GCA_025504935.2 Erythroxylum haughtii
TGGAACATTTATCATAAACAATCCGATATCTTCCCCTCAGGACAAGACAATAACAAAACACATAATCATAATAATCAATAATAGATACAGCAGAAGAATCATACACACGCCAAGAAGACAAATTATCACAATTCAAAACACTGAGAGATATGCCTAAAAGATAGAGAGATACCCGAGAGAGATCCATATCGATGAGAAAGCTGAGGAGTCTTCGATGGAGCCAAATAAAAATCACAATGTAAACTACTAAAAACATTGGATGATAATAGCTACATAAAACTAAATAACTAAAAAAATCTTTCCTTTTTGTTAACAACAAAAAACAATACTTAAAAAATGTAAAGTACATTGTTCCTGGGCCCTTCTAAGAAATTCAAGCCTAGTCTTTTTCTTTGACTCGAATGAAGACATGTAACACAAGTAGCCTGTAAGTTCTCAATAATCAACCATTTTTTCTCTTGTTTTTCTTCTTTCGCTCACATCTCCAATGACATTTTCTGCTGGATGATTTCTTCGGATTTGAGTTGAAGAACCTTAGTTCAAATCAGCTTCCATTGTTTTGATTGGTTCATTATCCGAAGTAACTGAAAGTTCTTCAGTTCGTGTAGTTACTTCCTCAGCAGTAAGTAACTGCAAATCAGTTTCTGCAACTACTTCCTCAGCAGTAACTACCTGCAAACCTGGGTATTTTCTTGTTTTTTCTTCACTATGTTTTTGTGCTTGTACTTGACCATTTCTAATCCAAGCCTACTTTGATACCATGAGATGTTGCTGAAAATTTAATGGAGAGTGTTTAGATTTTCAGTTTTGACCTCTTTGAAACATCATTTGTAGTAACTGATAACATCTTGGCCTTATATGTCTAATGACTTCACAAAAGTGACATTTGGGTATAAATTTTCGATTCTTTCTTGATGTTTCTTCTTCTCGGACAGATTTGGATATGTCATCTTTCTTCTCATTCACTTTAGAGCACTCCAATTTTCAACAACTTTTCTAACTTTTCAGTACCTCTATTTAACATCTCAACCCCTTTTCGGTATTTACCAATTTCATTATAGTTTCACCAAGCTCATTTGATGTCAACATCAAATTCTTTTCTAACTCTTGGATGGTATTCTTTATGGAAAGATTCTCTTCCTTTAATCTTTCATTCTTTCTACGCATTTTCACCCATTTTTCATACATAACTTTGTAATCCTCGTAAATATTCCCTTTTTTTATCTTCTAGGCCACTACCGTTGCAGTCATAATCTGATATTGGATCTTGAGCTGGATTGTTTTCAAAATTTTCCGATTTTCTCTCTTTTCGACTTTCAGTTACTTCTTTCTCAGTTACTGTTAAGCAAGTAACTGGACTTTTACTATGTAAGGCAACCAACATAGCATCATTTGCTATTTCTTTTTCGCTACCATATTCACGTTTAGAATTATTTTCACTCCAGATACTTGTGTATGACTTTCCTTTTTTCTTCTTTACAGTATTGGCACATTCGGATTGAATGTGTCTGAAACCTTGACATTCATGACATTGGATTCTTCTTGGCTTCCGTTCATCCTTTTGTGTCTTGAGTTATTGTCTTGAATTGTTACTCGATAAACTTCCATCATATGCCCAAAGTCGGATCTGTCTTTCTTCATTCTTTTCAGCCATTTATCAAAATTTCGTGTGAGCAGTACCAAGTCTTCGTTTTTATCTACTTCATCTTTCGCATCATTCACACTCTTTTCAGTTTCCACCTGTAGTGCCTCTCTTGTAGCCATGTTCATGAAAATAGGATCTGTACCAACTTGCTACCAAGTTCCGAATCGGTGACCTTGCTCTAATACCAATTGAAAAACCGAAGGAGGTTAATTGTTTTGCAAACTTATTTAGCACTAATAAAATAAAAACAAGCAAAACCGAAATAATAAAAACATCAAAAATTTGGAAACATAGTTCGACACACCTTGCCTACGTTTACGGGGCCCTCACTCAGATTAAAAGCTTTCACCGAAGTATAATAGATTTACCCAAGATTTTATTGAGCCGACACCACTTAACCCTTAACACTATCACTCAACTTTACTTCTCGTTAAAGAATTTCACATCTAATAGTACGATCGTCTCGTACTAACTTCAACAGATGATTTTTCACACATTGTTTACTAATAAAGACAATTAATCAAACAACTAAAGTAATTAAAATAACTAGAAACAAAAATAATAATACTTGAGATAGAAAAAAAAAACTTTTCAATTGGTTCAACTCCATTGAAATAAATACGAAGTCATACATTTTTCCAAGTAACAAATTATGAATTTTCGGTGATATTTATATTTTCATATATTATGAATAACAATCTATAAACTTGCTATTGTAAATAATTAAAATCCAACAATGCTGTTCTCAGTAATTTATAGACTTCTTTACGATAAGATGAATTCGATTCGATGCTATATCTACAGGTAAGTTGATTGATGGTAATGAGTTTAGGTATTATAAGTATTTTCTTTAATTTAGGATAACAAATTAAACAATATTTAAGTTTTTAAGAATATTTTAATTTTAATGACAAACTTTTAAAAGCTTTTAATTTAGTAGGAAACTTATTTAAATTAAAAATAATATGAATTAATTTAAAATTTTGTTTTTATTAATGTGACGTATCTATTAGATATCATATAAATATATGTTTATTATTAAACAAAATAAAATTTTGATTTAATTTATATAAAATTTAAAATATTAATCATTAATTTTTATAAAATTGAAACTAAATTTTAAAAATCATAAAAATTAGATAATTTTAAATTTATTATTTTTAATTTATTATACGGTGTAAGATATTAGGCATTTATGACCATTTTTCTATTAAAAACTCAATTCGACCCGGAAAATGGGGTTGGCAATGGGCCGGCTTATGCCTCCCCTTCTATTGCGATTTGGATCCGACGCCATGGAACAGCTCGCACATGGCATTTGTATAAAGTTCATCTGTGAACCCAAAAGCTGAGAACCGTCGTTGCTCTTCCCAATAGTACTATTTACCTTCAAGAACCTTCCAGTTCTTGGAATTCCATTTCCAGGAAATATCCAGCAAAAGAAAATGTTCAAGAAGGCAGTTGAGGCAAAATCTCACCAGAGACTCTCGGGAGCCGATAAGAAGAAGCTAAGACGCAACCTCAGAGACAAGTTTACTCGCGCCTCCGACGCCGATCTCGATGTTTTGCTCCCTACCAAGGTTGCTTCTTTTTTCTCTTCTTTTAACCTACCACTTTTTTTAACCATCTCTCCAACTGTGCAAATGATGGTTTGTCGTTAGAGAAAGATAGTTTGCTTTAGTTTGAGCAATGTTTGGTTTCTGGATATTTGTTAGAAGTAGAATTCTCTTTCGTAATATTTTTTTTCTAGTTATGTTATTGCGTGAGGATTGTGGGACGTCTGACGATATTTCTTTTTGCGATGGTAGTCGGAGATAACGGTCTCAAAGTTTCAGAATAGAGTTCATGTGTATGGCATAGAAGGCGATTTTCCCATGTTCTTCGACGTTGATGGGCGTGGCTCTGAAATTTTTCCCACTGGTTAGTAATTTATTCTGCTTTTTTTTTTTTGTCTATACTCCTCTTATTGTCTCTCTTGGGTTGCATAGGCGCATCAAAGTGGTATTTGACATGTTTTGGAACCTTCATCCATTGTAATTGAAAGATTAAAACTAGGAGATGAGGTAATGCCACATGTTAGACTTAAGCTTTTAGATGAGGTAAGGGAAGATTGTAATTTATCCTTCTGAAATTAAATAATTTTAATGGAGATGCTGCTTGTGATGGTCTCAACTCAGTTGTGCCATTATTTTCTGCTTTAGGCACCTAGGTCATAATTTTCTCACGTAAAAGGCAGCTCTGATGTTAAAATCATGATAGCAATTTTTGAAGCCAATACATTCTTTGTATGTGTATGTAGCCGTTATGAGAAGAGCTCTCAGGTTTACTTCTTTTTGTTGCTTGTAGTATCTGTTGTCTAATTCTGGAATTAGGTCAAGAGCATGAGATGATAAATCGGTCAGTTTTCTTAACTATATTTGATATTCAACATTGTTCTCTGCAGTGAGAATTTTAAAATAAAGGATTTCTGTAGCACTTTTCCATAATAACTCTATTGTATCTGATATAACAGTTATTTCTCTCATGCAGTATTTGCTCTTTGGAAGGTCCCTGAGCTACTTCCTTCATTTATTTTGAAGGGGGGTGAGGTTTCTCGGTTTGTCCTAAGCGGGGCAGATTTAATGTTCCCTGGCATTAGTATACCTTCTGAGGGTCTTCCTTCGTTTCCTACTGGGGAGCCATGGGCTGTAAAGGTTCCTGGAAATCCAGCACCAATTGCAGTACGTATTTCTTGATCTCTCTCTCCCTCTCGTTTACTCGATTGAATTTCTGGTGTCAGTGTTTTTGATAATTGTAATGGTCCCCATATACAATTGTGTCAATCTTAATATTCTTCAGGTTGGGTCTACAGCCATTAGTAGCACTGAAGCACAGAAAGCTGGCTTCCGAGGAAAAGCCTTGAGAATAACTCACTATTACAGGGATTACCTCTGGTAGGTAGCTGAAACATGTTGCACATTTGTAATTTTGATTCAAATTTCACGTGTTTGTATACGTGATACTATTTGCAGGGAGTCAGTTGAGGGCCGTTATGTTCCGAATTCAGGGTTCTTGGAAGATGTTGTCTTTGAGGATCCTGCCTGTTCATCATCAGTCCAAGCTTGTGATTCATCAGAAATTGCTGCAGATGTGTTAGATGATCAAGGCGATGGTATTAGCAGCAAAGAAGTTGGGGAATCAGTTAATACAGATGATATTGCATCAGAGCCTTACCCTGCTTCAGTGGTAGAAACTGAATCTACTAATGATGTTGTACAACAAGTAACAACGGACTTGGGTGATATGAGAATGAAGGATGATGTTACTACTGCTGAATCAGTAGCAGATGAGCAGCATATATCACTTGTTGAGGATGTTGATTCTTATTTGGACAAATGCCTTTTGCAAGCCTTACATACAACAGTCAAGGACAAAGATCTTCCAATGCCTGGAAGTACTTTATGGTAAGATTTTGTGAAGCTCTTTATTCATTGTGTCATTGACTTCGGGTCTCATAATTGATTTGTGTGCATATGTTTGATCTTTTAATCATAAAATCATACTTCCAAAGGTAAGTTTATATACGGGGTATCAATGTATTCTACCCATTAGGATTAAGAGGAAATGCTGGAAGCTTAGTGGTAAACATTTTCCCAATGTAACTTGATTTTTTCTTTTCTGGACTAAAATAATATAGGCTTCTATGATGCTTGTTTCTATTCTGTGTACTTCACTGCAATTCTGCCTGTTTAATTGCCATATATATAATAGACAAAGTTTAATTTATGCTCGAGATTACAAAATTCATTTCCTTCAAATGTGGTGCAGGTCAAATCATGTCTTACCTTGCAGGCCTTCAGGTGTAACACTAGATATAAAGAAATCATCACACAAGAAATTGTCAAAGTGGTTACAAGCAAAATCATCTAATGGACTGGTGAGCTTATTTCCATTTTCACCCATGATGACACATTGGGTTCTGTAATCCTGCAACACATGAATTTCATTTGAACAAAAAGTCTACATAGTGTTGGTTATTGATGGATCGACAGCTTGAAATTAATCATTATGTTTTGGTAGATATAATTTCTATCTCTAGTTTAGCATTTTGAGAACTTAGAATTTGTTAGCAGGAAAAATGATTGTAATGACACATTGACAAGCTTGCTCCAGGATTTACCTTACATCCAAGTGTATTAACTATGTTGAGAATGTTGCGGAGGAAAATAGAAGATGGATGCATGTTGAGGCTCCTTGAGTATGTTATTGTATTAATTGTAAAAATTATAACCTAGTTGAATTATGTTGTTCATATGTCCAATATTTTTGAAGATCTGAAAATTGAGATTCTAATTCTAATAGACAGAATACAACATTAACGTTTCTGTTAGTAGCCTTCTGATGAGATTTAGTCATTGATGGGAAATTAGTCAAGGGCACATTCTAAGAATTTGTGATGTAAAGGATATACCCTCGTTTGTCCAAGTTCTGATGAATCCTTCTTTTGTTGGTACTTGTTGAGATCTTATGTTTATTCTAACCTTTGCAGATCTCAGTGAAGGAAGACAAATATAAGAAGGAAACCATGTTATACTCTATTAACCGTGGTCATCCAGACTATTTGTCATTCAGGCCAGAAAGAAGGCGAGAACAAAAGGCTGATCAGCCTGGTGGTCAATCTGCTAATGAAAATCGGCAACAAAAGGTGCTCGAGGTGGCTGAGATTTATAAATCAAGTGCACATGTCAACCCCATTTTTGCTTCTGTTGGAGCTGACACGGGGAAATATTACAGTGCGTCCGAAGCCTCTGATATTGTTTTCCAGTATGTTGAGAAAGAAAATCTGGTCAAGGCAACAAACAAGTCTATCGTGATTTTGGATCCAACATTATGTGATGCTTTGTTCAAGGGAGCCATTAAGAAAGGATCAACATACCCAACAGAGATTCATAAGAAGGATTTAGGCTCTACATTCATTAGTAGGATGCAAGCTCACCACGTTGTGAACAGAGGAGCTGAGTCAGTTATTCGTAAAGGGGCTATAAAAACTGTTCAGATAGTGGCGGAAAGGCGTCAGGGCAACAAGAAGGTAACAAAAGTGGCTGGACTAGAGACATTCTTGATAGATGCTGAAGCATTGGCATCAGAGCTGCAGAAAAAGTTTGCATGCAGCACATCTGTAGCAGACCTACCAGGTAATTTTTCTGCTATATTGTTGATCATTGTGGTAAGTCTTTTGAGAAACATTTAGATGTTAGGGAGCAGCTGGTGCAACTCCATCTTAAATGTTGCAGACAAAAGGAACTATAGGACGTGATTAGTATAGTTTCAGGTTCTTTCTTTGAATGTACGAGAAAACTCTAAGAAGGTATATGGATAGTCTCATGAATTGTAAGGTTTTGGGTTTAGGAACCTGCTTTGTTTTTCATTGTTTGGATAAACTCTATCCATGGTAGTCCTCCTGAGCAATAAATTTTAGCAACCAGTAGGCACAAGCACTTAGAGCCCAATTTTGAGGATATAATACGTATGTAGGTGCTTGACGCTCGGCAAGCCTTTAAGATCTATCCAGCAATTTTGGAATATACGGAACATTCAAGGAGAGGCCTTAACATCCTTGACAAATCCTGTGTCATGCTGCAGTTGACATTGATTTTTTAGTGTGTTTTTGTTTACTATCCTTTCTTTTATGGAATGCTTTGGTTGCAGTTGTGTTAGATTTGTAATTTTGTTTCATACTTTCATCTGTACCCCATCTAATCATCCTCTTCTGAATTGTTGTTTTGTTTACTTTGGTTTCAGGAAAAAAAGGGCTAGAGGTTCTAATTCAAGGTGGTGTAATTGATGATGTTGCACGGTATTTAGTTGAGCAGTATTCGGTTCCTAAAAGATATATTGAGATTCTTGACAAAACCAAGAAATAGGAAATGGTTAGTCTGCTTGTTCCAGTTGCAACTGGTAAATGTGGCGGGATGGATATTTATTTTGTATATTTGCACGAACAATTATGATGTGTTCACCTCAAACAAATAAGTTCTTTAGCTGCTTTTGTTTCTTACAGATCTTTTTGATACCGATGTATAACTTGTTGAGTTTAAGAAAGGATTTTGGAGTCATCTCTTTCAGTTTATTAGTCATCTTGCTAATTAAGGACAAAAAAGAAAAGTTATCACCATTTTAACCGTTTGAAACAATCAAGGATTTGGCGAACTTGGAATCTGAGGAAAGGTTAGGAGGTCGTTCAGCCTTCTCTACTACTGAGCTATAAGACTTGGGAGGTTGCCTTCTGGCGTCTGAAAAGCTCAAATAGAGGTACTCCCTGCATGTGTCTGATGAGTTGATATTAATTAATTCAATGTTTGGGTCACAATTTGTGGATTGATTATTACTCTGCTGATGCATCTCCATGAAAATCATTTAATAACTAACTTTTTCCAAGTAAAGAACCATTTTTATCAGATTTAGTATCTTTGGGGTGTATGTACCTTTGTAACAAGGGTGGTGAAAAGCATAGTTTCATAGGTCCTGAGATCAGTAATCCTTTTCTTCCAAGCCTCATCTTCTGAAAGTTAAATTAGAAGTATTTTTTATTTTTAATATTTAATATGAGGTAAATGAGTATGAAATCCCACAAGACCCTTAAATTAAAGAAAGCATTACCTTAAATAAACCGAGAAAACTGGGTCAAAAAAAGCATTGATCGGGTCCGTGTAAACATAACCAACAGGTGCAAAACACCAGCCAATATGGTACCTTTAACAGCAGTCTACCCTTGCAAGTTGCAAACCTCCCTCAGCATCGGCATCACCTTTAATCTTGTCGTCATCATCTTTGGGATTCAAGAACCACATCAAGCTCTGAGGAGCATCGCTCTTTCTAAGAGTCTGCTGCTTCTTGGTTTGTTTCAGAGAGGAGTACGGACTCGGGAAGTGAAAACGCCTACTGGGTCTAAAGCTGTGAAGAAACGAGGTACAAGATGGATAAGAAAACCGAGTGTTGGAAACAAGACATGTTTAAGACTTCGCATTTTTGCTGCTTGAATTTGTTTGATATCTCAGTATTTAACTTGCTTCTACGGGTTCTATATACAGAGCTGATCCGAAAGTTTAGTACTTTGCTGATTAAACTGTTGCAAACACATTTTGCTGAATTGTAGTTCTGTCATCTATGGCAGTTTACAAATTATGTGCTACATGGTTCATACTCGAATAATGGTTACAGCTATTTTGACTTTGTGATAATTTGTTGCTCATTGTCTCAATTCCCATTGCATCTTCTTTTTCCTTCTTCCTATTCAGTTTCTCCGAGAAGATTCTTCTTGTGTTTTGCCCTTTACTTTTGATTTAATGGGCTTTGTAATTGACTAACTGGGTTTCTACTTCATGTATGCAGTTTCTTTAAAGAGTATTTATCATCGACACCATCGTGAAGCCTCTTCCACCTGCCATGGCATACAATGAGCTTCTTCACTCGGATGTTCACACAGTCCTTTGGAATGTTTGATTTACTTCTAACCTCCCTCTTGTTCGCAGATGAAAGGCTATATGTTTGTTCTTATCTGCTTTAATCTAGAACTTCATCTGCTCAGTCCACACATAAAGGAGCTGTCCTTGTTCATGAGTTTTTCATATTCGTTGATTGTTGTCTCTACGTGCCTTTGATGTTTTGATATCTGCATTATCTCTCTGGTTAGATTTGTAAATGCATTTGACTCGTCAGCGCTTCTTGTACTTCAAATTTATTTGTTCATCTAATGTTTTAACGAGATTGGAATAATTTTCTCTGGAACTTGGCTTTTTTATTGCTTACTCTTACCATCACTTCAAATAAATTACAATGATAGCAATATGTACCTATTGCAGATCCTGAAGGAATTTCTAATGTTCAGAAATCAAATCACGTCGTGTTCGTTGAGTAAGATTAATGTAAAATGTTTGTTCTGCTTTGTTATTGCTACTCTAGATATGAAAGCACATTAACTGCCAAAGTTGGTATCATCTTTGGATATGAAGACTCTTCACTTGCTGAGTCACATTGTGCTTATGCCAAATTACACTTACAAATGCTAATTTAGTATAATTTTGATTGGTTTAAGCATATACCTCACCTTTTAAATACTATTGGATCTAAGAAACTAAAGAACACTATTTCTCGATTCTCTTTCTTGAAAACCTGGTCTTTGACAAGCAGTATGGTAAGCAACAAAATGCTGCTATCGAACAAAGCAGTGTATCATGAAGTATGAGACAGCAGCAGAGGGCGAGGGCCGACGGTAATAATAATAGCTTCTCCAAGGGCTCTAAGGGTCTCTGATTTCTCAATTACTATACTTTTAATACCATTCCTGCAATATAATATCGAAGTCTCCAATTCCACCTCCAGCAACTAAAATCTCCTGAATTTAAGTTGATCTTTCCATCTACAAATGATTGAACCATTCTGTTTCCTATTTTCTGTAGAGATCTAAGCAAGGAAGCTCTTTGTTCAGAGGATTTGATAGGGTTTGGTTTTTCTCACTCTTTTTACTTTCCTTTTTCATGCACTTTTCACCTCCTGAAATCTAACCGAGACACAGATGAAACTTCTCCTGGCAGTAAGTGCATGGAGCTAATGATCAGGTGCATGTACACATAAAGCCTACACATATATATAATATTAATGGAACTCTAATTCATGTTTAGTACCATAACATGTTCAATTCTAGTAATTTTCTTTACCAAAACTGAACTTGGAGACATGGGACTAAAGTAGACAACGAAAAACACAAGAGTGAAAATTTTAACAATCACAGAAGAATTGTCCACCAGTGAACCAATACGACATTTTTGTTTTGATAGTCCCACCAATCTCATTCTCAGTTCTTCAATACACTGATCCAGTCCTTGTCAAACCTCTTCCATTTGCTCTCCACCGAACTTATTTTTACTTCCTCACTCCCTTAGGTCCGATCTCTTTCAATAAAGATTTAAGCCTTTTTTTTTTTCCTCTCTTTCAGACAAAAGTAAGACATAACCATTGCAATTAAAAAGAAAAAACACGAATCTAAGTCTACGTAGGAAATCTTCAACCGTAGCTGAACGGTTTTGCTAATCAGATTTTGTATGCAAAGTCAGAATCACAAACCAAAGAAAGTGATGCAGTTCTTCAAAGGTTAAAAATGTAAATATAATCACTAGAATACTGCAATATAGCTCAACTGCATAATATATTTATTTGTTCAAGCATTTCAACGTTAAGAATAACAAGACACTCTGGATGCAAATTATTATCAATAAGTACCTTTATAACGCTTGATCAATCAACTTATATGAATGATTGGGATGTGTGAAATTTTGGCCCAATACTTCCCCTTCTTTCTCCTATACCTTTTCTTTAGTAAAGGACACACCCAGGTTTCTAGATAATAAAGGGAGGATGGCAAGCCCTCTTCTGGCAAGGTTTTCAGATGAGGGCAGATTCTAATTGTCAATCTTTCGAGGGAAGTGAGGTGGTGAAGTCCTTCCACAGACCTTAGATTTTGCAAATTATTCAGAAGAGTGTCGAGACTAGGTGGGAGCCCTTCTTCTGGTAGGGATGCAATCTCAAGGCAATCCGAAATTCTCAAATATCTAAGAGAGGTGAGATCATGAAATCTTCTGTTGAACAGAAAGTCCAAATTTTGAATATCAGTGATTTCAAGGTAGGTAAGAGTAGAGGGCAAACCCTCATCTGACACCAACTGGAGCCTAGGGCAATTCCGGATTATCAACTTTTCAAGAGAATTAAAGCGTTGAAGCCCTTCGTAGTTCAGAGATTTCAAATTTGGCAGGTCGTAAATATGAAGAGAAGTAAGAACGGAGGGCAGCAGGGTCACCTCCGGGAAGCATTCCATTTCTTCTGCTTCATAATCCATAATACTGAAGGAAGTAAGAGAGGTGAGTTTTTGCAAATCCCAATGCATGCGCCCGACAATTAGTTTGCTGCAATTATAGATAGCAAGTGATTCTAGTTTCAAAGGCAAACCATCTCTTGGAAATGTCTCAATTTCTGGGCAGTTAAACATTCCCAACTCCAAAAGGGCAGGGAGAAGAGAATGCATACGTTCTGGTAGAAACTTCAGTTTTGCACAATCCTCAAGAATAAGCTGTGTCAAAAATTCAAAAGAGACAAATTCTTGATTGGGTGTACACAATGATTCAAAATTTGGGCATTCTTCAATTCTCAGACTCTCTAACTTAGGGAACAACTCTAATGGAAAGCACCTGAGAGGTTCATGTTTTGCAATTGTAATTTGTTTCAAAGAAGAGCCAAGTTGCCCAATCTTTTCCAGAACAGATTCTTGGAAGTTGATAATTGT
Organism: Erythroxylum haughtii; assembly: GCA_025504935.2. Lineage (NCBI taxonomy): Eukaryota > Viridiplantae > Streptophyta > Magnoliopsida > Malpighiales > Erythroxylaceae > Erythroxylum > Erythroxylum haughtii. The sequence goes on from JANSVB020000053.1 coordinate 595,304, forward strand.
GAGATTGTTGGAACTACTGAAGTGGGCCCGATAACCATTACTTAATACTATTGAAGAAAGGTTGGAAGCATGTGGCACACAATTTTGAAGCTGCGGACAATCCACGATCTCAAGTTTCGTCAAAGAGGGAAGATGACTCGGTAGAGCGCCTTTTAAATTCGGACAATTTATTACACGTAGCAATTTGAGACAAGGAAAGGCTCCACTTTCACTCTCTCCTTCTCTTGCATAAGGTCTCCACTCTTGCCACTGAGGCATACCTTCAAAGCATATGATCTCAAGAGATTGAAATGGCTTCACTGCTGAGACAC